>CAIGRS010157131.1:0-10643 GCA_903798395.1 Fraxinus floribunda | reverse complement strand
CATTCCAATCTTGAATTCTTCATGATGTGCACTTCAATTAGAATTCTTCAAATACTTCAACAAAGGAATTCGGTCACACCCAAATTTTAACAAAATGTGTCCCCCAAACAGATATCAAAGTGGAAGGAAGTTTAACCCGTGGGGTGACACGTGATTGTACGTCAACTTTGGGCTAGAGATTAACGATTGATTGAGTGTGCTTTGACTACTCGTGGTGGAATACTCTATGACGGATTCGCTTAAAGAAGAACACAAACTATTCAAAGAATTTCTAACATCTACTTTAAAATATACGAACAATTAATATGATATAAGACACTTTAACCTTAACAATTGCTATCATAGTGTAGGTGAAGGGACCTTAAACATCAATTGGCGCTATGAAGTTTTCCTGCGAGTAATGGTGTAGCGACATCAACAAAAAGTGAAAATAGGTCATAGGTCACACGATAATGTTATTATCTGTAATTGTATTTAACATCAATCTAAATAGCAATGGAGTTTATTGATCACCAATTGTGATATATGGATTTAACTACTGTCTAGACTGTTCTTGAACATCATTGTTAATGGATATCGTTACTCAGAGTTTGAGGACACTTAAACTCATATATATACAAGATTAATAATGCGTAAAACTGGAATTAATTCGTTAAACTTTCTCTTACTTAATTATGTTCGTTCCTATTTAATTCCATCGCAAATGGACTTAAAAAAACATTATTTAGCCCATGTTTAGTGGAGATTAAAGTTAAGATTCATAGAATTCATAACTTTTTAACCACACATTTCATTAACTTCTATTAAAATTTGATTGTAATCCATATCAAACACGGGCTTAGCCCCTGCTTGATACACATTTTGAGTCTAAAAATGCATCTTTTTGTTTGATGTGATGGAGATGATGTGGTTGAAAAAGAGGAAAAAGTTATTGATGTGATACAAAATATTATTTTATTGAGAATGCGATTAAAAATGAGTAGAAGAATGAAAATAAAAAAAAATGTGGCTCAAATAGGGACTTAGAGCCTGTTTTGTAGAGATTAAAATCGAATTAAAATTGAAAAATTAGTCGTTATTATTGACTTTTATTAGACGAGTGACACCCAATAACGGCCATATTTTCAATTTTAATTAGATTTTAATTGTTACCAAACATGCTCTTAATATATAAAATTGGAATTGGTAAGTCCGAAATTTAAACAATTATGTTAACAAAAATGAGCAACCAATGCGTTCATTTATTTTTGGAATCTTGTTAAATTTGGATCGGAGATATTCGTAAATTGTGGTTGGCACGTGTAAGGATAAATGTTAAATGGCTCACGAAATCTTCTAAATATATAAAGCAAATTACAATTACACCTCCTCACGTATTGTTTAGTTTAAGGAATTCTATTGCCCTCAAGGCAAATTTTCCAGTGTGCAGAGTTCGATTTCCCGTAAGGTGGAATTGACTTTGTTGCAAGTGGGAGTTACCGTAAGGTTAATAGCCCAAACCTATCCATAAGCTCTCCACCTTGGCTCCTAGGGGCACATCCTGCGATTTACCTCCTCTACGATGGTCCAGTGCAGGATCGGTGGGGGGCCCTCAAAGTTGGGATTCAACCTTTAGTTTGAGGAATTCTATTGTACAAAATTGCTACTTGTACACAACCCTCTCACATGCGTGTGAGGCCTCCATTGTATTATTAAAATTTTCTTACTTTCAAGTTTCATTCATTTCAGGTAAATTTAGTCAATTAACTCGAGTGACTGCTAACAAATCTCCTTGTAACCTGAATTTCGAAGTGAATTTTAATTTTAACTTTTCATTTACAAATATTAACTCACATTTCATGGGACCCATAATTCCTTTTCACTATAATTTCGTTTTAACAAAAAATTTTAAACAAGCACTGGCACACATTAATTTCAACGACACAAGATTATTCAATAACCAAAACATGCAACTAGCTAGTTATGAAGTGTCATCTCTATCTAAAGGCTTGAGCAATCCGTAAGTGATAGCCATTGCAATCCACCCTCCGACAACAACTCTCAAGACAGATACTCTAACCGGTGAACCACCAAGACGTGCTCCTGCTCCACCAAATATAGCCAGTGCTATAGACGATGCAACCACTATAGCCACCACTCTCAATTTATAGTGAGAAACTGCTATGGCTGAAAGAAGAGGAACAATTGAACCACACATAAATGCCAATCCTGATGCTCCTGCAGCCTTTTTCGGGTTTGGTAGCGCTTCTACCCTGTTATTTTCTTGCCTCGCCGCGTCCAAAGGGGTTGATGGCAGCAGTAAGTTGTCCCTTGCTATGACTTTCATTAAAGGAGACCTGAGAGGGGACAAAAAATGGGACAATGGCTGCCTACTTGCAGTTGCCTGAGAGATATTACACGGTGATGGCTCATTATCCCTGGTGGTTTTTACATGGGGGATCCCACTTGTAGTCGATGCCATTGATGAGGACCCGGCAAAATGAGCCTGTGAAGTCTTGGTTTCACTAGATATGTGATTGGTGGCCTGCAGTTCAATATCTCTTTGGGTAGACACAGATACAAACTCCCCAACAGCCATGCTACATGCCCCAGCAACCGCTCCAGCCAGTCCCGAAATGATCATAAGCCATTTATCCTCTTTAGCAGCGCCCACCCCAAGCATCAGGGACGTAGTTGAAAGCAGCCCATCATTTGCCCCAAGAATTGCTGCTCTCAGCCATTGACCCCGTTCTATCATATCAATCTTCTTTTCTTCCTCATTTTCAACAGAAATCTTGATTTCTGAACAAGCCTCCGCAGCCATGTTAATTTGAAGGATGGGGAGTGTGGCATTGAACTGGAAACACGTTCATTGCACGTGGAGAGTATATATAATAAATCAAATCCATTGCGAAAACCTTGGAATAGCTTTTTAGTTGGTGTCGTCAAGGTTAGAAATCGCCAAAACGTTAAAACCTAAGAAAAGTTTTTTTCAATCAGAAGTTAATGTCTGTAGTTTTCTGCGGAAACGTTTCTTAATTTATTTTTATTTTTATTTATTTTTTTTCCTTGCTTTGTTGAAGTCGAAAAAACAATGGATAGATGCATAATTTTGTACGAGTATCTGAATCATCTTGTCTTGTTTGGAGGTCATAGGATAAAGCCGTCAAAACCTACACCTTGCAGATTCCATTATTTATGCCTTGTTTGGTTTGAATTAAAATTCAATTAAGATTTCAAATCAAAATCACCAATTAATTTTAATCACACATTTCATGGAATCCATAACTTTTCAACCCTCATATTTCATCAAATTTTATCAAAATCTATTAAAAATTTGATTTTAATCTCCACCAAATAGGGGGATATAAAGAAATACCTCCTCATAGAGATTTTTATTCCGTAGGCTTGGCATACATATATACACATCTATAGCCCATAGGGCCCCAATTTACGACTCCGATGTGGCTGGGAGAGATACCAAAAAATAAACATAGCGGAATAATCCCTCTCCTTAAAAACAAAAAGTAAAGCACACTTATCTAACAATTGTATATTCTGAAAATAATCTAAAGAAGATCAATCACACCAAACCACAATAACACAAGTAATTAATTTACGTGAAAAACTTTTCCAGTGTAAGGAATAAAAATCACGGAACCTAATCCAGTCAAAACCTCCACTATCATTCAAATAATGGGTACGCAAAGTCTTATCTAGTCAAAACTAGAGTCTACAACGTATATTTCTTCAAAATAACGAATATCTCGACAATACAATACGAAATAGGAAGAATATAACCACATTCTCGTGGTTACTGTTCATGCACACGAATCAATGTCTCGAGCACAAAATCCGATCTCCACTGATCAAATTGTACCTCCCTATCTTGTGAACATTTTCTCCAAATTTCAGCTTGATCGGACTACGAAAAACTCATGATCGAAGCTTTGATGAAATCTAGGAACATGAAAAAACTGTTTTTATATCTTTTCTGGGAAAACTGCTTGGGCTTTTTTTTTTTCCCCCTCATATCTTCTTGTATTTAAACATGAGAACAGTACATATATATCATGTGTTTATTATACACCATTTCAATTTTAAATGGTAAGTTTTATACATTCAAAAGTCAGGTTATATATATATATATATTCTAATATATTCATTATAAAATCAAGCATACAGTTAAGACATGCTTCCATTCCAAATGGGACTTTCCAATCTAACAAATTATGACGATCGAACAAAAGAGAAAACTACATAGAACTTTTAGAGCAAATTATCTTGATTTCTACCATCGGAATATGGATCATTGAAAATCATTAAGTCATTGAGATCACAAATTGAAAATTATCGGCATTGTAGAGAATTTTTTTTAAAAGTAGTGAATTGAGCCTAGTGATCATCTCGAAATAGGTTTGAACTATTTCGAAGTCACAATTGGCGGCAGATAATATTGTATTGTTGTTGGGTTTTCCTATTTTTGAATTGATGAACAGTGTTGAAGCTCCAATCGTGAGTTGCTGTTATGGAAATTGAAAAGATCCGGTGACATGTAAACTGTGAGTTACCGTGACGAAAAGCACAAAGATCTATTGTTACCTGTGATGTTGATCCAATGGTATGTGACCAGTTCTCTGTGATATGTGACATGTTGATTTGGATCCGTGACATATGCACTATGACCTGTGATCACTTCTCTTAGATATGTGATCGATGAACTATTATATGTGACACGTGACCCGTAAATTGCTACATGTGATATTGATTCAATGGTCTATGATCAGTTCTCTTGGATTTGTGACCTGTGAACATTGATATGTTAACTATGCAATATGACATGTGACCTATGAATTGTTACCTGTGGTCTATAACATATGAATTTTTACATGTGAACTTGAATTCGTAGCTTACTATTAAGGCATAAAGACATGTGACATCTGATCCATGACTAGTTAATATTAATCTGTGATTTATTGAAATTGATCTGTGACAAATATAATATGACATATAACTTATGAATTGGTACTTGTGACCCATGACAGATAACAAGTGAACATTGAACTTTGACAACTAAATTATGACTTGTAACAAGGGATATGAGACTTGTGCAAATAAAGTGTGATCAATAGCATTTAACAACTCGAATGACTTATCTATACCAGCGACATCCAATAAAAATCACCCAAAAACCCACCACCACCCCCATCTTCAAAACACCACAACACTACCCCCATTTGTAAAACACTACCAACAACCAATAAAAATCACCCCAAAACACAAGCTATGAGCGGATTCAAAAATCATCTAAAAAATCACCACAAAACAGTGGCGAGTGCCACTATAGAAGTAATCTGGGCACTTTTCACTTTCACCATATAAATACCCCTTCACTTCCAGCACCTCTTATCATCAGCAATAACACGCCTCTCTTTGTACATTCATGAACTCCCAAAACACGTTTTCTCTTTTATTCGTTGCAAATGGGTAAGGACATTGAGATTCGTGTCGAATACACTACCATGGACTACTAAGATCTACCACTGGCTCCACTGATTGACCTGGAGGAGCTAACCAAGTGATCATTCTATAGGGCCATTATAGCTGAATTTGTAGCCACCATCTTGTTTTTGTAAATTACTATTTTGATTGTGACTGAGTACAAGAGTTAGAGTGCAATGGAGAACCGAGTGCCGCACACATCGGCACTCACTGACTACTATGTCGATGCTCGTAGTGACGAGTTGCATCATGCTGTGAGCATAGATGACGAAGAGAGAAAGCTAGGTAGAGAAAGAATATAGTAGAGAGGTGGGGAGGATTGAGAAAGAATAAAGAAGAAAATAAAAATGGGTTTAGAGTGAAATGGGGTGAGATGGGTATGTTGATTAATTTAAGAAAAAAATAAAAATGGGGTGAGATGGATATGTAGATTAATTTAACGGTTTTGCTACTTGTACATCACAATGTACATTGGGGTGTACACCCCCCTCACATGGGGGTGAGACCCACTTTAATTAAAAAAAAAAAAAGGCATTTTACACAAGTGGGTCCCACCGCATGTGAGGAAAGTGTACACCTCAATGTACATCTTGTAATGTACAATTAACAATTTTCTTAATTTAATATTATAATATTATTATTTAAAATTAAAAAATAGAATTATCTCCTAATTTTTGTACAAAAAAATTTGAAATCTTATTTTTGAAATTAGAACTTGAAAAATAGGCCCTAGTGTAATTTCCATTTTAAACATCCTTAAGGTTAAAACCTTAATGGGCTTTGGATTATAATAAAATATCGAAAACTTGGCTTTCCTCCACATAAAAGGAAATAATCTAACAAGACTCCCCCTTCCGACTATGGTGAAGAATTCGCCATCCCGACAATCGAACAACAATCTTCAAGCTTTTTCTTGGTAGTGTCTTCATCAACATATTAAAACCATTATGATTAGTATGAACTTTCTCAAGTTCCTATAACTTATCATTCAACACATCCATGATCCAATGGTATCGTACATCAATGTGCTTCGATCTTGTATGGAAATCGGAATTTCTAGCAAGATGAATAGCACTCTGGCTATTACAAAATAACACATCTCTGCTGCTTGAAACCAAATTTTATCATGAACTGGTTGGCCAATAGCAACTCTTTAGTCGCCTCTATTGCTGCAATAAACTTTGCATCTATTGTAGAAAGGGAAATACACTTTTGAAGTCTTGATTGCCAAGCTACAGCCTCTATGCAAAAGTAATCAAATAACCAGATGTAAACTTACGAGTATCCATATCTCCTACCATATTTGTATCATGTAGCCAACTAACAAAGATTGTCCATTAACTGCATTCCAATGCTATCTTCTTTACAGAAAATAGCTAACTATACCAACTATGTAGTGTATATTTGGTTTTGTACATACCATTGCATAAATCAAACTTCTTACTGTTGAGGCATAATGAACTATTTCCATGTCTTCCTTTCCTTTATCTATAGAAGGACATTGCTCAATGCTCATTCTGAAGTGGATGGCAAGATGAGAGGTAACCACTTTAGCCTTGTCCATACTAAACCTCTCAAGCATTTTCTTAATATATTTCTCCTGTGACAAATAAAACTTTTTCACATCCATCTACTCAACTTCTAAATCAAAACTAGCTACTATGCCAAGAACAATACAAATAGATGATATCTTTACAACTGGAGAGAAGTTAAAATCAACACCTTTTCTCTGACCCAACTTTTTACAACCAATCTAGATTTATACTACGAATATGATGTGAACTCATTTTGCTTAACCCTGTAGATCCATATGTTCTTCAAAGCTCTTTTACCCTTATGTAACTTTACTAACTCAGAGGTGTGGTTATCATGTAATGATTGTATTTCATCTTGCATGGCCTCAACTCATAAGCTTCTGACTATTGGGCTCTCATTTCCAGTCAATAACATATATTGCTATGCGGAATATTGAGTGGAAGGATTTTGATCTTTGGTAGACCTCTTGAGTAGAACTTCTGGCACTGTCATTTTCTCATCAATATCATCATGTGCTTGAGCCTACAAGGGAGCATCAAAATCATCTATATCCCGGTGGCCATCTTGAACATTATCCTCAACCTAAGTTGGCAATTTCTTCAAAGGGACCATAACCAAATCAATCAAACTATAAACCTTTTAATGTACAAATTTTTCAGCTTTCTCAATATTTTGAATCCTTTGATCTTAAACAAACAAAACATCTCTGGTTCTCATAATTTTTTTCTTAACTGGATCATAAAGCTTGTATCCAAACTCCTCTTGTCCATAACCAATAAATACACATTATTGTGTTTTGCATCAAACTTAGACAAATGCTTTATACCCAGATAGATGCAAGTGATGATAGAGAATATCCTTACTAGCCCAAACTTTTTCAATACATCATACTGTAAGTCAACACAATGGGTAATATTTAACACATATACGATCGTGCTCAATGCCTCATTCCAAAAATAATTTTTGCAACTAGGCTTGAGAAAGTAAACATCTCACTCTCTCCACTAGTGTTTTATTCATCCTTTCAGCTATGCCATTCAACTGAAGAGTTTTCAATGTTGTCTTTTGATGTCAAATTCCATGTTATCTACAATACTTATCAAAAGGACTAAAATACTCCCCTCATTATCTATCCAGATATACCTCAACTTCTTCCTAATTTGTCTCTCAGCTGGGCCTGAAGTTGCTTGAATACAATCAACACTTGATCTTTTGTCTTCAAGGTATAAATCTGCAAACTTCCTTAAATGATTATCTATGAAGGTTACATAGTAATTGGAGCCGCCAAGTGTACTCTTCTTCATAAGACCACAAAAATATGAATGTATCAAATCGAATATTTCTAACTTTCTCAAAGAAAGGAAATTCTTGAAGAGACTCTATTTTGTTTTCTAGACAAACAGTGAATACACCTTTTTATATGTGTATTTTTTAGTCCATTTAGTACACTTTTCTTCCCCAATATGGTTAATCCTTTCTCACTCACGTGAGTAAGTCTTTTATACCACAACTCTACCAAATCATAATCCTCCATTGCATTAACAATGTGATTGGAGAGCTTTGCCTATAAAACATACAACATAGAGACCTTTATACCTTGAGCTATAACCATAACACCTCGAGTGAGCTTCCAATGCCATTACTAAAGGTACTGCCATACCCATCATCATCATGTTTTCCTAAGAAAATCATGTTTTAACGAGTGTTGGGAACATACTTTACATATTTAAGAACCAACCCCAAACCATTGTTCATCTCTAGACACGTATCTTTAATAATAATAACTTAAACCAACCATCATTACCCATATTTACAATTCTGAAATCACTAGATCTATAGGATGTAAAAAAATCCTTCTACAATGTAGCAATGGAGGCACCATTGTCAATCACCCAACTAGTCTCATAACTTACAAAATTGATCATATCAGCATAACAAATAATGAGGAAGTTTGCAGGAGTCGTGGTAACAATTCTATCACGACCATATTTATAATCATCGTTCTTCGATTCATTCCCTTTCTCATTTTTTCTTTCTTTCATTGCCTGTAACGTTATTGATGTGTCCCTTTTTTCCACAACGATAGCACTCAACATTCTCAAGCTTATTAATTCGACTTGCCTCTACTTCTATCTTAGACCTTTGCTCTTACTTCTCAACTGCTTTTTTATAACCAAGACCTCAGACTATGAAGAGGATCCTTGTGATTTTCTTATAATCTCTTCATTTAACAAATTACTCCTGGAAAATCCATTGTGATGATTCCATTTGGAGCAAAGTTAGACAACCAGTTTATGAGCATCTTCCACTAGTTTAGTCGAGAACCAAGCAGCTATAACCCCTGAATCTCATAATCAAACTTAATATCCATTCTAGTTGATTAATAATTCCTTATAATGTATTCAGTTAATCAATTAATGGAGTCTCATGGAGTCTTATCATGGTATCTTAACTCTATCATATGCTTAATTAGAAACATATTAACTTCGATCTTTCTAGTATACAACTGTTCTAGCTTACTCTATAGAATACGAGCATGTATCTTCCCATTAATATGGTTCATACACCACAAAGTTGTCAATGCAACAAAGTTTATTCTTTATCAGACTTGTTATGTGGTTTTCAACAGCAAACGCTAGTAGATAATAATCTTTCGCATAAAGAAGATCTTCTATTTTTCCTTTCAATATGTGATGTAAAAACCATTCAAGTTAATCATTTTACTCAAATTTTCTTCCATAATCCAAAACCTAAATTTACGAACTTAGCTCTAATACTACTTCTTGGGAAAGATGCAAACAAAAAACACAACGAAATAAATTTCCTCCCTAAAAGCAAATAGGTATAGCATACTTTCTAACAATTGTATACGCTGTATATATTCTAAAGAAGATTAATTACACCGAGCCACAAGAACACAAACAATTATTTTACGTGGAAAACTTTTTCGATGTGAGGAATAAAAAGCACGGGACCTAGTCCCATCAGAACTTTCACTATCAATCAAATAATAGGTACATAAAGTCTTCTCTAGTTACAACTAGAGGCTACAACGGTATATTCCATCAAGTTAACAAAAATCTCAACAGTATAATATGAAATAGAAAGAGTATACCTACATACTGTGGTTACTGTTCAAGCATATGAACCAATGTTTTCGAGCTCAAAATCAGATCTTCACAGTTTGGATTGTAGCTCCCTTTTTGTGAACTTCTTCTCCAACTTTCAACTCAATCGAGCCACGGAAGACTTGAGATTGGAGTTTTGATGAAATTTATGCACAGATTTTTTTTTTCCATTTTTAGGATAACATTTTAAACTCTCTTTGCTCCTATCTTCTTGTATTTAAACTCATCTTTAGGGTTATAATCCTAATGGGCTTTGGGCTATAATAAAGGTCCCAAATTGGGGCTTCTTCCATATAAAAGAAAATAACCCAACAGTTTTGAATGTTATGTTGACGAACTAACAAAAATTAGATTCCATGCTAAATAAAGGCATGCCCTCGTGTCCTCATTAGCAGCGAATATGTGACATTTGAAAAGACAACAAATTTCAGGGTTAGTTCATTTTCTTGCTACTGCTAAAGCTTTGATTAATTTAGGAATGGTCTTATGAAACTATCA
>CAIGRS010157125.1:0-12232 GCA_903798395.1 Fraxinus floribunda | reverse complement strand
CCTCATCACTCCTTTTTAAGTTTGAGATTTCTTCATCATTTGATGATTTCAAAGCTATTTGCCTTCTAGGAGAATCCTTCTTTTCTTCCTCTTTTGCTTTTCTTGATTTCTCCTTTGTTTCGACATGATTTAGCTCATAGGTCATGAAGGTTCCATTGAGCTCTTCCAAAGGATATGTGTTGATATCTTTAGGGGTGTCCAAAAGTCTCGAACCGAATCGAGTGGTTCTTCATAAGTTAAATACCCGAACGGGTACCCTAATCGAGAACCGATGGGTTTGTGTCGGGTCTCGGGTCTAGACCAAAAACTGAAGAACCGAATAAGAACCGAAATTAGATATTTTTTTATTTTTTTATTGAATTAATTAAATTATTTTATTTTTTTAAAATAAATTAACAAATTAATTAAATAAATCAGATCATTTCATAATTTTAAGTCTTGAGCCTAATTTTTTAGGGGCCACAAATAAAAAAAAAAAATCCACTCCATTGGGCCGAAAATATTATGTGGCACTAACAAAAAAGCCCCAACCCAAAAAGTCCAATAAAAACCCTCAAATACATAGAATTAATATCTATTTTTTGGTATTTGTACGCATTAAATTAATGTTATTTGATAGCTAGTTATTTATATATTTTTGAATTGAGCTACGTTAATTTGTAAAAGTTACGAAATAAAATGTCATTGGTTATATTTATGTAGTTTTGTTGTAAATGTTAAAAAATTTAATTATGGTATGGAACCGAACCGAACCGAACCGAACCCGAACGGTTCCAAAATTATACATAGACCCGACGGGACCATTTATTAAATACCCGAAAATTTTGAAACCGAGCAGAACCGAATCGAATCGAACCGAACCGAACCGACCCACGGATAGCCCTAGATATCTTTGGTGTTCTCTATTAGCGGATCCATCATTATGTTTTGAAAACCATAGGAAGACAGCGGCATCCCTCATGCAACTTAGGCAGGGCCCGAATGAAACCCTGCGTAATTTCATGACGAGGTTTAACAAAGAAAGACTTTAGATACCCGACCTTCACATAATTGCAACCATATCAGCGCTTATATATGCCATCAGATGCAAGGCTTTCAAGATGTCACTGTCAAAAAATCCACCAAAGGCCATGACCGAGCTACTTACCCGAGCAGAAAAATACATCAATATGGAAGAAACGCTTAACCTGAGGAGGAATTCCCANAAGTATTCTCCCAACAAGTATCTTCTAGAATCACATTGAAGATGATACATTAGAGATGTTAATTTTCAAGTTAAAACGCAATTATCATTTAGTTTTCATAATAATGAATATTGGCATAAAGAACAGGGACGGATCCAGGATTGAATCCAGGACCGGGCTACAAAATTTCAAATCGGGCTAATATGAGAAAAAAAAAAAAATTACACATGAAAATTGTTGTAAAAAAAAAAAGAAAAAAAGAAAAAGCCTTACAAAAAAAAAAATTGGGGCCTTGGGGGGGCTACAGCCCAGCCCAGTCCCCCTATATCCGTCACTGACCGGAGGTAAGCAGGGGCAAGCAAAAGCAGGAGACACAGCCGACACCACTAACTCGTCTGAACACTTCAAAGTCAAATATTTTGATGGAGATCAAAGATATAAAGGAGCTTAAATGGCCTTTGAGGATGCAGTCACCTCCAAATGCTCAGGACAAAAGTAAGTATTATGATTATCATCGGGATCATGGGCACACAACGGAGAACTATAAAGCCCTTTAGCGAAAGATTGAAGCTCTGATAAAAAAGAGATTCCTAAGCTCATACGTCAGTCATGATAAATGCCCGAGGAACGATCGCGACAAGGGAAAAGGTCCAGAAGGAAGAAGAATGACAAGCTTACTGCAGGAACAATTAACGTTATTATTGGAGGCATAGCATCTGACGGAGACTCGAACAATGGGTGTAAACAGTACTCCGTCAGTCTAACCCGAACTCGAGGATGATGCCTGGAGACATGGAAGAAATCACGTTCGGGTCGCAGGATCTGGAAGCTTATCACATCTGCATGATGATGTCTTGACCATATCGACGATTATAGCTAATTTTGAGGTGAAGAGGATTTTGGTTGATAATGGGAGCGCAGCCAACATACTTTCTCATGAGGCATACTCTAAGATGGGGATTTCGGCCGACCAGCTCAAAGTCGTCCACACTCCACTTCAAGGATTTGGAGGCAGTACAATCATTCCTGAGGGTGTCGTTAATCTGCCGCTCACATTGGGATCGGATAAAAAGCAAGTAACTGAACTAACATCATTTCCAGGTAGTCCGTATTTCAATGGCTTATAACGCCATCCTGGGTAAGCCATTGCTCAACAAGATCAGGGCCATTATCTCTACTTTCCACCTTGTTATGAAGTTCCCTATTAGTTGTGGAGTAGGGATCGTCCATAGAGATCAGATAGCTGCTAGACATTGCTACATTACCAGTGTTTGGGGAATAAATTCCAAGGTCATGCAAATATCATCAACCGAACCCGTTCCTGACCTCAGAGGAAGACTTGCTCCGGTAGAAGAATTGTTGGAGATCGAGGTCGAGCCCGGTAAAAAAGTGACTATTGGTGATTAACTAATCAGTGCTCTGTTTATTCGGGAAGTTCAGTACCCTGATTGGCTCGCCAACATAGTGCTCGTCAAGAAGGCCAACGGCAAGTGGAGAGTATGTATTGACTTCACAAATCTTAACAAGACATGCTCAAAGGACAGTTATCACCTGCCTCGAATCGATAACCTAGTGGACAACACGTCGGGTAATAAACTGTACACCTTCCTTGATGCATTTTTTGGATATCATAAAATCCTCATGGCCTAGGAAGATAAGGAGAAAACTTCGTTTATGGCTGACTGGGCCATATATTGTTACAGGGTCATGCCCTTTGGATTGAAAAATGCAGGAGCAACTTATCAAAGACTGATCAACAAAATTTTCGCTAGAATGATTTGAAGGAACATTGAGGCTTATGTGGATGACATGGTAGTGAAAAGCTAGCAGGCATGGCATCATATTGAAGATCTCGATGAGGTGTTCTCTACTCTTCAGAAGTATAAGATGAAGTAAAATTCGGCCAAATGTGCCTTCGGGTAGCCTCGGGCAAGTTTTTGGGCTCATGATCACTCACAGGGGGATTGAGGCTAATCCAGACAAAATACATGCGGTTACATCCATGGTGTCCCCTCGAAACAAGAATGAGGAACATAAACTGATAGGCCGCGTCGCAGTATTGAACAGGTTCATGTCCCGAGTAGTGGATAGGTGTTTTTCCTTTTCCAATGCTCTAAGAGGATGTCATAACTTTGAATGGACCGAGGACTGTGAGAAGGCATTCCAAGAACTGAAGCAAACTTTGGCAACCCCACCAATTCTGACGAAACCTAAGCCTGGGGATACTCTATTTCTGTACTTAGCAGTCTCTCAGAATACGGTGAGTGGGGTGTTGGTAAAAGAGGTGAACAAAGCTCAATAGTCGATCTACTACGTAAGCAAGGTATTACTTGATGCGGAGACCAGGTATACGTTGGCCGAACAACTCACTCTTACATTGATAATGGCAGTACGGAAGTTACGGCAGTATTTCCAATCTCATCCTATTATTGTGCTCACTAATCAGCCGCTCAAGCATATACTACAAAAGCCCGACATATTTGGAAGGTTATTAAAGTGGGCCATTGAACTTGGAGAATTTGACATTAAATTCAAATCCCGACCATCAATTAAAGCGAGGCATTGGCTGATTTCATAGCAGAACTCACCCCAAGGCCTCGGGGGCCAATAGACTACCCTACCAGTAACGTCATGGAGGTGTGGGAGATGTTTGTAGATGGAGCCTCAAACTCCTCGGGCTCGAGTGCAAGGGTTATACTCATCAGCCCGGACAGACGTACAGAAACACAATGTGCACTCCGATTTGAGGTTGATGCTACAAATAATGAAGCAGAGTATGAGGCCGTTATAATTGCGCAAAAGCTCGCCATTAATCTTGAACTTGAGCACATAAAAATTTATAGTGATTCGCAATTGGTGGTCGGGGAAATTGAGGAGACATTTGAAAGAAATGATAAGAAGATGAGTCTATATTGCCTAAGAGCTCATGACCTTCAAAGACAGTTTAGAAGTTGTGAGATTGCTAAGTTTTCTCGAGCCTAAAATATTAAAGTCGATACCTTGTCTCAGCTTGTCTTCATGGGGATTGACAGTCTTGATAGAACGGTCCACGTAAAATTTGTAACAAAGTCGAGCATTAGCCAAACATCCTCCATCATGGATATTGAGCAAGAACCAAGTTGGATGGATCCCATCGTTGATTTCATAACTAATGGAGATTTTTCGGATGATCAACAGATGGCTAGGAGCATTCGAACTCGGGCACCGAGATATTGCATGATTAGGGGAGTTTTGTTTCACCGGAGTTTCACTCTTCCATACCTTCGATGCCTCAGACCTTCAGAAGCAATGCAAGCCTTAGCAGAAGTCCATGAAGGCGTGTGCGGGAACCATCAAGGAGCTCGGGCTCTAGCCTTCAAACTTATAAGATATGGATATTACTGGCCTACCATGAAGAAGGACGCAACAGAATACATTAAGAGGTGTGACAAGTGTCAGAGGTTTGGCAACATCATCCATTCTCCGGCCGAGGAACTCACCCCCATACATTGTGCAGCCCCGTTTGAGCAATGGGGTGTCGACATCCTAGGCCCTTTACCACTTGCCCGAGGCCAATTGAAGTTTGTCGCAATAGCAATTGAATACTTCACTAATTGGGTGGAGGCCGAGCCGCTGGCCACAATTTTAGAGCCCAAGTTAAGATCGTTCATTTGGAAGTTCATCATTTACAAGTTTGGAATACCCAAGGTCCTCATAACCGATAACGGGAGGCAGTTTGATAACACAGAGTTTAGAAGCTTTTGCTCCAATTTGGGGATTGACCACCGTCTGACATCTATTGCACATTCTCAGAGCAATGGCCTTGCTGAGGTCACGAAACGAATAATCATGCAAGATCTCAGAACCAGGCTCGAGGAAGCTAGAGGAACTTGGCTTGATGAGCTACCTTCTATACTTTGGACATATAGGACATCCCACAAAACTACAACTGGGGAGACTCCATTTATGTTGGAATTTGGGACAGAATCCACCCTTCCAATCGAGACCAGGCTGCCGAACCTCAGGAGGCTTGAACCGAGGTCGAGGAACGAACAACAGAGCACCTTGACCTCCTTAAGGAAAAAAGAGAACAAACCTCAATAAGGGTTTCCTGTTACCAGAACAAAACATCAAACACTTCAATAGCAGGGTAAAGTCTAGGAAATTCAGAGTTGGGGATCTTATGTTGAGGAGAGCAGAAGCTGCGGGTCATGCCTCGGGCAAGCTAGGGACTACCCGGGAAGGACCCTTTAAAGTCATAAGACAGGTTCGCAAACTCCATTAAAGATTAATGTCAAAGAAGAAATTAGTGTAACCTTAACAACCAATTGATCTTCCATTTCAACAACATACTTCAACCTGCAACAACTAGATTAAGAAAATTAAGGGTATGTTCTCTTTGTCGTTTTCAAGTCGTTTTCTGTTTTCGATTTTTCAAAACAGTGAAAACGCGTTCTCTTTCTATTTTTGAAAACGCGTTTTTAAAAACAAGTTTAAAATTTACAAAGAAAACCCAAAACGTAATTTGTCTTTTTGGTGTTTTCAGTTATAACTTGGCCAAAGTTTTCAAAACGCGTTTTTGTTGTTTTCAGTTACTATCAACCTTAACCACCACCATTACCGCCTACAAAATACCACCAACCGCCGCCACCCAAACATCACCCCAACCACAACCATCTCCGGAACCACTACCACAGCCACAACATCACCCCAACCAACACCGTCGTCGTAAGAACCACCACCACAAAAACCGCCATCACGCAATACACCACCACCACCACCACCACACAATCGCCAGATCACCAACCACAGCAACATCCACAAAAATCGCCACCACACAATGCCACCACCACCATCATCACCAACCACAGCCACCACCACACCCAAAAACCACAGCCACAACCAACCACCCACGGACTAACACCGATTTCGAATCTGTCTGCTTCAATTCCTCATCCCCACAATATTGAATCATCAAATTGGCCCTAATCGAGTCTTCAGCAGCCACACAAGACCATGGGTTACATGTCAATTGCACCAATTGATTCAAAAACTACTCCAATTTTCAAATCCACAACCATCGCTACAACCAACAGCCACAGTCATTACCACTGCCACCGCCATAGCCACAGCCACAGCCACAACCAACAGCCAACGCTACAACCAATCGCCAAAGCAAAAAAAAAACCACCGCCACCGTATCCAACCAATGCCGCCACACCCAACAGCAGAAGAAGCCGGTATTCGACACCGATGGCCTCGTGAGGGGAAGAAGAGAGAGAGGATGGAAAGAGAACACATTTTTCAATTTTGAGTTTTTAAAAATAATTTTTCAAAATGATAAAAAGAACATTTTCAACAATTTCAAAATGGACACTCAAAACACAAAACTCAAAATGATTTCAAAACTCAAAACGGAAAATTGAAACACGAATAGAACCGCCCCTAATTGGAAGACAAAAATTAAGCAAGCGAAGATAAAGAGCTTGGAGAAATAAAGAAATTGCTTGGAAGTGACTTCACCGAGTATACATTAAACAAGAGAATAATGATATCTAGTACAAGTTGTGTTAAACATCAATCTGTGTCAGCAAATTATAGGTCAAATTAAATAGGTCATAATTCTTTATATTTAATTGAACATGTAATTTAGACACTTTTTGAATCCCACTAAAAATTCATGTTTTTACAAACTTATTTTCAATTATACATTCTTTTCATAAAATAATTTTTTACGTAAATTCAAAACTTTTCATACTTTTAATCATGGATTTTTTAGAAAGTCACTATTACAAAATTCATTTTTCATCAATTTTGTCACCTAGACCAATTTTTAATGCAAGTAGTTCTGCCATTTAAACGGTGTTAAACACCACTGATGCTAAATAACATTACGCTAAACAAAAAAGTGGATTTCTCTCACAGTTGAGCACTTGAAACAATGGCTCAAGTATCATTGTATTTGTAGCCACAGATCAGCCGATGGTTTGGTGTCTAGAATGTCCAGCAGATTCTGGCAAAATTGTCTCAAATGCCTGATTTTATGGTCATTGTTTCACACTTTGGAACCCAGTGTACAATTATATCTTGACTCCCTATTCTTAATTCGATAATGAAATCGATGTAACAATAAATATAATAATATTCATTTCCTTAAGGATAGCTAAAGGTACAGTAAATGTTACACATATATGCTGCTTTATCCTTGAACTGCAGTAGAACCACCCAACTAGTACACTGTACACCGCATTATTTGGATTGCACAATGAACTTCCAAGAATAAATTCAATGAAAAATTTCAAGGTACTCGATAAATTCCTTATATCCAAATCAAATGACTGACTTATGATGTCCAATTTCAAGTTATTTGTCTAAAGTCATCTGTGGTCCACCAATATTACTGAAGTGTATAAAGAGGTATGTTTACAACCATGCATAACTCAAAATTGACACCTTACTAGAATTGACACCGCTCAGGTGGAAAGATTGAATATAAAAGACAACTGGGAACTCAAAGAATGGAACCCCACAACTAAATAAGCCCGCCAGTATCCAACAACTACTACTAATACTACTATTCCAACAACTGTAACTATCGGGACTGAAGCGCAACGGTTCTGACTCTTGAGCATATTATCCTGGGTAATAGACAAGCTACATTATAAAATTTTATGATATGCAGAAAATATTGATCCAATAGAAGCATCATGCTCAGTATACTGATATACAACACAAATTCTAACTACTACTACTACTAGATAACTGCATCAAAGCAAAATTATGCACAAATTTTCCTTTCAATGTTTGTTTGACTGCATCTACTTAAAATTATTCACATGTTGTACTTTCAATGTTTGTTTGACTAATTACAGATCTCAGCCTTTCGTTCCCTAACAGCCGACAAGAAGATTTCACTAATTTACAATTAACACCTTCACTCCCAATCTATGCAAGGAATGAAAGTAAAACTATACAGGTGTAGCCGTGTAGGTAGGGCTATGAAAGAATTTCCCCCTCTTCTCCTTGGAAAATGGCATCTTCATCATCTTCCATGTGTTCATCCTTTATGTATAGCCCAAGCTGCTCCAGAGGGTTTCTCAAGTCACCACTGCTGATGGCTCCCATTATCGCTTCAAGGTCCTCCATAATCCCTCGATTTTCATCAATGTGGACAGTTTTTACCATCTACATAGAGTGAAACAAATGCCAGAACATTAAATTTCTTTCGCATCCACAAAGCAAATAACAACAGAAACCACACGAACAAAAATTTAAAAAGAAAAGAAAAGAAAAGAAAAAACAAAACCTTTTCTACTGCAATTCTGGCAGCTTCTCTTTCTCTCTCACGCTGCATCTTCAATTCCGCCTCTGCCTTCATTCGTGAGGCTGCTTCAGCAGCTCTAAATTCTGCTGCAATCCTAGCCTTATCTGCAGATGGTCAAACATCCAGTGTAAACAAAATATTCCATTAGCAAGGGAAATACTAATGAAATAATCATATCATAAAAGAACAGAGTGAAAGTCAGATATCCAATTAAAAATTATTGAACCATCTTCAATTTCATTCACACTCTAGAATAGCTTCACATTTCACACGTCTCTATAATTAAAATTTCATGTCTGCTACATGCTTTGCATCACATCTATCAATCATCAAGAAAAAGAAGTTCAATACAAAATAATAGAATCCCCCCCACCCCCCACAAAAAAAAAAAGAAAAAAATCCACTAAAAGTTTCACTGGAAGGCAAAATTTTAATAAAAAATGACTGTACACCATAACATTGAATCGAGGATATGCTTAGGTCACCTGCACGCTGAAGCCTTTCAAGTCTCTCCCTTTCTTTCTCCAGATTCACAGGATTATTCTTGTCCTGATCAGAAAACAACAGAAACAGAGATTTTAGTAAGTCCACAAAACCAACTAGTATGTATGCCAAAATTCTGCATGCAATAAGAATCCATTACATGATCCAAGAGAGATTGATGTTTAGCTCTGAAGATAGTATCTGCAAAGCGGCTTTTTAGCATTGCAGCACGTAAAGCCTTGTTTGGAGACATATAACCAAGTGAAGTAAATCCTAAAGCAAAGGTAAAAAATAAATCAAATCTACATATTTCCAAGGTACGATTAATACTCCAATAGTTTGGATCTTTGAATTTGGTGAGGAAAATTGACATCATTTTCTTACATCTGGAACAGATACATGCATATGTCTGTGTGTGCCAATGGGAGTAAGATTCCCAAAATACAAATGGATACAGAGCTGTGGTCTTCCACAAAGAAGCTAACAATGCATTCACATATCTAGCTGATAGCTACCTTCATCAATGGCAGCAGTTGTGGGTGGCGAAGAGACACTTTGCTGAAAATTGTCTTCATTGGAAACTCTCTCATGCCCTACAAATCAAAGTCAATGGCATGTCAAAGCTCAAATAATCAAGAAACAAGCTACAAAATTGTAAACATATATGTAACAGCTATTGCTCTCACCGCCTGAATCCAGCTTTAATTCTCCTGTATGAGACGTCACGGGATATTTAATCGCATAATCCTGATGTAAGATGACAAGGTGACTATCAACCAAAAGTTGCAACACATATTAAATAAAAATATTTGGTGCAACTAAACTTACAGATTTAGAATCAGCACAGTGATCACAATCAGATGATCTTTCTGAAGAAAATTTTGAAACAAGATGAAATGCACTGCAAATTAGTTGACAGGAGCACACTTGGAGCAGACAAACAGAAGAAATAAGAATTTAACTCACCACTAGAAGATGGCTTAATAGAACATCTTCTAAGGCGGCATTGGCACATCAGACTACCACATGTAGCACATTCGACTGCAGGAGAATCAAGTGGTTTTCCATTGGCAGTGACACAGGCACTTAGATTGCCATCGTCTGCGTACAAGATACATGGCCAATCAGGTCGTGTAAAGGACCAACCAGAAAGCACAAACTTATTCTGAAACATTTCAAACCTTTATGAACAATTTTAACTAGCGTGGGGCCATTCTTTTTCATTTCATCTAAATTGAAAAACTGTTCAAGGTTTCTGCCTGTGCACTTCAATTTCATCTCCATTAATTTCCATCTCCTATTGAAAACATCATTCAATTCCTTTGCAAAGTTATGGACATAGTTCCCAGGAGGATTGTACAGCATCGCATTGGAAAAGGTCAACCTGACATCACTAGCAAATTCCACTTCATTGAAGTATGTATTGCCCTCAAGTTTATTCTTTATCGTACCCAAATCCATTGGTTCAGTGACTATTGAAAAATAATCAGGAATCTTCAGCTTCACAGGATCAACTGGTTGATTGAAAGCAAATCCGTGAGGGTGCTCCATTAGTGATCTCAAAATGCTCCTACACTGTTGCTTGAAACTATGATCCATCCTCGCCTTTTTCTCCCTTTGACACTTCAGGATCATTCCATGCTTGCGCTTGTTAGAGTTGCCTGAAGTGGAAAAATTGACTGTAATAGACTTTCCATTTGCAGTAACTCCATCTCTGCTTTCATTATTCACGATCATCGGCATGTTTTCACACAACTTGTCTGCTGATTCACGCCGTAATCCTTTTGAGGTGATTTTGAACTTTATGCTCCTCTTCGGTGTGTTATCCACAGCTGCCACAGTGGAAAATTGCAAGTGCTGAAGTGGGGAGCAGACTAGGTTTCCAGACTGACTCTCAGCAACCATAACCATTGGACTCATCAACACTGCACATTTTTTAAAAGCAAACAAGAAATATTATTTAGGACCCAACAATGAGTAAACTAAGGCTTTTTACTTGTTCCAATAGAACTGGCAGTACCTAATTGCACATAATATGTCACGCACAAAGATAATTTATTATTTTGATCGCAGACCCATATTCACACAGAAATAGTTAATTAAATTAATAAAAAAAACTACCAAGAAAAACTTGTGCCAAAGTCCCATAAATACTAATTACCGTACAAGGTAACTATTTCAAAGTCAAAATTAATTTTTAACTAAGATACATAACACAACACAGAACACAAAAAAAATTCAAAAATCAACTTTATTTTTCGCATAGGTAGAAGACGAACAAAGAAATCTCCAACTAATTTTTTCTATTCTATGACTCAGAATCATTGAAAAATTACATATGGAATAATGAAAAAGAAAAAAACAAGAAAAAATCGAAATAATAAACGCAAAATCCATAAATACAAAATAAACAATTACAGCGTAAAAAGGAAACATATATACAATAAAACGCTAAAGTTTCCACTAAACAAACCAATGATTAGAATACCTGTGAGCAACAAAACGAACCCCAATCATGGGCGGAGGGCACATAGGGTTTATGCGTAGGGTTAATATTTAAGAAAGGCAATAAACAACCGCATCAATGATTCTGGAAATTTTGTCGGAAAAAGCACCATCAAGAAATAACAATTCTGGAGAATATATGAATTATAAGGACTAAGGAGTCGAGTTTAAATTAATCATTCACAACAATCACATCGAGTGCGATTTCAACGTATAAATCCCCTTTGTACACTAATATAATCCGATACTACCTTCCAAGCTTGGTTATGAAGAAGTTGAGCAGTAATCACTGAAGCAAAAGATGAATTGGTGCTAAGGCGGTGATACGTCTCCCTTTTTGCCTCTCCTTCACGCTAAATTGTTACCAAATCTCAGTGAATACCGAGGAAGAAAACCTTAGCGCTTGTCCTATATGAATAATATCTAAGCAGGCGGCCCGCGGGGGATAGATGAGTGGTTACCGAAACCGAATATTTAACCGAAATGAAGCTTGCTTTTGACAAGGGATAATTCTAAATGTAGTAAATGGTTTACTACATTGTTTACTTAAATGTCATGTGGCGTCCCCTTATTGGAGGGGCGTCTGGTGGGCCAGGCGCCCCTCCAATAGGGGGCGCCACATGGCCTTTAAGTAAATAATGTAGTAAAATTTGTAGTACATCTAGCATTGTCCTTTGACAAGTTAGCTTATTAATAATAAAAAAAAGTGGAAATTGTAAGAAATGTTTCATTTCCTCTAGCCACTTGCAAAAATGGC
>CAIGRS010157011.1:0-13297 GCA_903798395.1 Fraxinus floribunda | reverse complement strand
AGATAAAGAGCATAAACTCTTTCTGCAATCGAGGAGATGGAAAGAACGAAGATGATCTGCTTCAAACTGTATTTTTATTACTTAATGAAGAATTGAATTAACGCATCAATTACAAGATTATAAATAGAGAAAATTTCTAGAAGTGTCTCCGCCATCAAAGTCTACTTCCTAAATAGATGAAAGACTTGTAACATATTAGACTTATTCAAAAGGCTGAAAACATTAGTAAGTTTGACTTGTTGAATTCACCAATGGCCATCCAACTTTTACTTAGTGTCACTATGATCACTCAATTTGATTTTGTTTCATCATGACCACACAACTTTATATTTAGTGTCACCATAGACACTCAATTTGATTTTATTTCATCATGACCACCCAATTTCCTATAATATTTCACCATGGTCATCCAATTTTTTTTTACTATTTTCACTAATTTTAAAAGGGGTAAAACGGTAACTTTGTATTATGTATATAAAACAAAAATAAATTTTTTTTATTTTTAAAATAAGTTTTTTTTTTTTTTTAAGGAATGTCTTTTTTAAAATAACTTTTTATTTTATTTTATTCTTCTAAGTAACTTTTTTTTAAATAAGTTTTATTTTATTTTATTTTTCTAAGTAACATTTTTTAATAAGTTTTTATTTTATTTTGTTTTTTAGTAAAGTTTTTTTTTTTTAAAAAAAATAATTTTTTATTTTATTTTTTAAAATTAATTTTATATATAATGCAAATTTGCCATTTTACCCCTTTAAAATTAATGAAAATGGTGAAAAGAAGCTGAATGATCATGGTAAAATGTTATATGAAATTGAGTGATCATGGTGAAAAGTTATATGAAATTGGATAACTATGGTGAAATAAAATCGAAATTGAATGACTATGGTGACACTAACTATAAGGTTGGGTGGCCATGGTAAAACAAAATCAAGTTGAGTGATCATGATGACACCAAGTATAAAGTTGAGTAACCATTGGTGGAGTTAACCCAAGTTTGACCAATTTGCAATGTCTTTTCTAATTTTTTAAATTTTTCAAATTTTATTTTTTACTTATAATTTATTTCTGATTTAATAAATTTAAATAAATAAGATTAACTGCATTTCTTGTGTAAAAACTAATCGGAATTTTGGATTGAATCCATTCCAAAATGACTGATTGTGCCAAGAATTCAAAGCTTTGGAACCATTTGTGTCAAGATTTAATAGTTTAAATTAAAATATAAAAGGACAAGAGACCATTTGCGCCAATCTCTCTCTCTCTCTTTCTTTTTTTTTTCAATCAACAAATTCTGACTAAAGACGGCAAGTTGAGAAAAAAAATTTACACTCAAGGACCAATGTGCTAAATACTTAAACTGTTAAGGACTAATCTGTCAAGAGAAGAAAAGGTTGAGAAAATTCCCCTATCAACTACCAAACAGACCTTCCGTGCGCGAGTGGGGGCGTGGAAGAAAGAGAGACTTCCACTATCCGATCTCTTTCGATTCAATCAATCTTCGCATAAAACTCTCTCAATAGATCTTCATTAAAGTGTCAATTTTCTCCTCTTCTCTTATACATATTACATACAGACATAGAGGATGGATGGAAACAAAGATGAAGCCTTGAAGTGCTTGAAAATCGCCAAGGATTCGATCGAATCGGGCGATAGAAATCGTGCTATCAAGTTTCTTCATAAAGCTCGTAGATTGGATCCATCAATCGAAATTGAAGAGTTTTTATCGAATCTGAACAATTCGCAACCGGAAAACGAAAACCCTAATGAACCCACGAATGAAAATCCCCAAAATTCATCGAAATCTGCTGAAACTGGGCCTCGCCGAAGGGTTTCAGCAGGTGGGCCGTCGTCGTCATCGAGTAGTTCAGTGGGTTATACCGAGGAGCAAGTCACGATCGTGAGGGAAATTAAGAGGAAGAAAGATTATTACGAGATTTTAGGGTTAGAGAAGAGCTGTAGTGTTGACGATGTTCGGAAGGCGTATAGGAAGTTATCGTTGAAGGTTCATCCAGATAAGAACAATGCCCCGGGGGCTGAAGAGGCGTTTAAGATGGTTTCCAAGGCTTTTCAGTGTTTGAGCGATGAGGAGAGTCGGAAGAAGTATGATGTTGTTGGGTCAGACGAGCCTGTTTATGAGAGGCGAGGTGGTGGCGGCGTTAATGGAATGAGAGGATTTAATGGTTTTAATGATGGGGAATTCGATGCAGATGAGATTTTCAGAAATTTCTTTTTCGGGGGAATGAATCCTGCTGCTACAGCTAATTTTAATGGATTCAGGTTTGGACCTAGGGTAAGGGTTCATACAGGAGGTGGTGATCATGGGTCTAATGGGTGGAGGACTTTGATCCAGTTATTGCCTGTGATTCTGGTTTTGTTGCTAAATATCTTGCCATCGTCAGAGCCAATTTATTCTCTCCAGAGGTCATATTCGCATGAGCATCGGTTTACCACACAGAAGGGCGTCAATTTTTACGTGAAGTCCTCAAAATTTGAGCAGCAGTATCCGCCTTACAGTCCAGAACGAATTACACTTGAGCATAGGATCGAGAATGATTATCACAATGTCCTTGTGCATAATTGTAGGCTTGAGTGGCAGCAACTTCACTGGGGCTACAGGCGGGAAACACCTAGTTGTGATGCATTAAAGAAGTTTGAGGCTCTGGCTCAGTGAGTGTATTAGGTACAGTTCTCTTCCTATGCTTTCTTTGATGCCATTACTATATTGGAGTTTTTCTTGTTTGCGATTTCTGTTAATTAACTATGTTTCCATGGCATAAACATGTGTCAGCTGAAGCCTTGAAATTCTAAGGTTGTGTAGATCTCATTTGGGCATGATTCTGCACTTCTTTCAGTTGATCATTGGGAAATTTCTCAGCTATGACGGCATATTTTCAAAAACCATTTTATCATATTCTTGATTATCTTTTATCAAATTATATATGTTTTGACCATAAAGACCTATAAGTTTGACATCTTCAATAGATTTTAAGATTGAATCTGCTTCTGCAACAGGCTCTTGTTACTTAATATGATGTTATCAATCAGCTCTTGTTAATCTTTTGTTGCAAAATGCTGTCCTTGAACTTAATGATCGAACCTGCTTCTGCTGCAGGCTCTTGTTAATTAAGAATATGATATTATCGATCAGCTCTTGTTACTCGTGTTGCAAAATGCTGTCATAGAACTTAATGGTCAGCTCTTGTCGAGCTGCAAATACTGCTGGTGTTTGCCCCGGAATTTTGTATTATGGCCAAGCAAGTTACCAATATTAGTGACTTGCTGATTGCCTGTTGTTTTGCATTTGTTGCCATTCGTCGGTGACTGAACTTGGATAATATTAAACAAATAGGATTCGTTTGGATGTTTTTCGTGATAAATTATTAAAAAATGTTTCCCTGAAGATCGTATGTTTTACATTTACCGCATCTACAATGTAAGACCATATTCTGGTATACAGAAACTTATTTTATCTGCAGTTTGAAAGAGTTCTAATACTGTTTACTTCTTGACCAAAATGCATGGAAAAATGAATCTGTGTTTATGTTTTTGGACACAGCATAGATCATCCTAGTAGTTGACTAATGCAGGAAAATTTCTCCAACCCTTGCTGATGATTGCTTGGCCACTTGGGTACTTTTATTGATTCAGTTATGCTCTACAATAGATTTGATGTGTACTATTTTTGTCGCGTCTAAATAATAACACCTGCCAATCTTGTAAACTTAATGAACCAAGCATATATATGATTGGAATATATTCCATTTGAGAGTTGAAAAAGCATTATCTCTTCTATACACGCGCCCTTTCTCAATTCCTCTGTGGAACGAAACACTTCAATTAGGGTAACGTGTCTGTATTCGACACGTGTTAGACACGTGTTGAATACCGACACTCCTCGGATACTTACCATGATCATTTTTCTTTTCTTATTTGTAATAATATATATTTTTAACTATAAATTATTAGCCCATGTTTGGTAATTCACATTATTCTACTCATTTTCAACTTCACATTCTTCAATAAAATAATATTTTCCATTACATCAATAACTTTTCTTTCTTTTTCAATCACACATTCTTTATCAATCTATTATTCCAGAATACATTATTCCAAAATACTGTGGCTCAAACACACCCTTAGTAAATAACACATGTCGAATATCGACACACTCCTCGGATACTCACCATAATCATTTTTCTTTTCTTATTTTAATATTATATATTTTTAACTATAAATTATTAGTAAATAACATATATGTATTTAGCTAAAAAATTTAATTAGAAAAATTAATAACAAGTATAAAACTAAATTTATGTTATTTAAAGAATTTAATCTACGTGTTGACGATGTATCATGTCAAGTACTTTTTTTCAAAAATCATGTTGACATATCCGACACATGTTTGTGTCTGTGCATCGTAACACAACACATTTCTTTAGACACGGCCTTCATTTCTTTTCAAATGAAGTTATGATAATGATGTCTTTAGCAAAATTAGAACAATAGGACTCTTGTTTATGGCTATAAACTTTCTCATATCTGTTTTGGCTAGTTATAGTTGAACATGCGTCGCACGTTATTTTGAAGTGCATTATAGGTGCTATTAAAATAATATTTGAAGATGTGAGAATATAGAAAATAATTAATACAAATTATTTATGTGGAATGAACTTTTGATTTTAATAAAATAAGAATCAGTTTGTAACCCTGAGGGGTAGTTCAATTGGTCAGGCCTTGGATTTGCTCCCCAATGGTCACCAGTTCGAGTCCTCTCAGGGCCACTGAGGTGAGAAACAGTTGTAAACTTCAGGGACCCGTGGGATTAGTTGAAGTGCGCGCAAGCTGGTCCGGACATCCACGGTTATAAAAAAAAAAATAAGAATCAATTTGTAAAAACAATTTAAATAGTTGAGGAAGTCAATTAGAACTGAACTCAACATCCAATGAATACCACCATTTCTTCATATTTGCTTAAGATACATTGAATATATCAATTGAAATTATTTATTATAGATTCACATTATGTTTCCCTATTTACCTTCACTGTACCTTAACATTCATTGAATAAATCAATTGGAAGAAAACTCTAAAAATATTCATCTTTTGTTCAAAAAAATTTTAATGAGTGTGTTTGAACCACATTATTTTGGAAGAATGTATTTTGGAATAGTAGATTGGTGAGAATGCGTGGTTGAAAAAGAAGAAAAAATTATTGATATAATGAAAAATATTATTTTATTGAAGAATGTGTGGTTGAAAATAAGTAGAAGAATGTGAATAAAAATTTTAATGTGGCCAAAGAGAGGCTGAATTTAATTTATTATCCAATTAAGTAGAATGAATTTGTTAAATGCACATTGATTATAACTAAATAATTGACAAAATAAATAATGATAATATTGTTCAAATGATTAAATAAATCAAATACGTATTGAAAAATGAAAAGGTTTAACCTGTCAAATATGGTTAAATAAATTAAATACCTATAGAAAAACGAAAAGTAAGGTAATAAAAGTGTCAAATGTACATTCATAATACTAAATAGTAGACAAAATAATTAATGATAATGTTGTTCAAATGGTTTATTAATGAAATACTTATTGAAAAACAAAAAGTAATGTATTATTGAAATAAATATATACATATTAGAAAATGAAATGTAAGATATTATTGAAATAATTGAATTATAGTAAGGATAGAATCGTCTAAAAAATGATTCTCACTTGATGTGATATTTAGCATTGTTTGATCCCCATTTTTTTAAAATACATTTCTCTCTCGTCTTTTCAATCACATTCTTCAATAAAATAATATTACACACAATCTAAAAAAAATTTCTTCGTTTTTAATCACACATTTTCCATCAATTTACTATTTCAAAATGCATTTTACACCAAAATTTGGGCTCAAAACAGGCCCTTAATATATTACAGATTAGCATTGAATTCGTGCACACTAATGATTGCTGAAATTTGCATCTAGCTATTGAATTCAGTTTAATAATCAGGGTTTTCTCCTATTTTACTTCAAAAGAATTAAAGATTGAATCTCATTGGTCCTATTGTCTAACACTGTTAAGTGGAATTTCTGTGAGAACTAATACAAAGTACCAACATTTTTGGACAATCTTTAAAGTCAGTCCGAGGAATTGAGATATTGAAGCTTCCATATAGTGGATATTATGGTTTTATGATTATGGTCTAATGACTTGACTCAAATATTTCTCAATGTGAACCTAGGAAATTAGAAGCAAATGCACAAGACTAATAGATCTATCTCGATAGATGAATTGATTATTTTGGCATTAAGTTGATGGATGCATTCAACTTTTATGTAAATACTCTCTTAGTTTTCCCAGGTCATTAGTCTGATTTCTAATAATAAGTTAGCACAATACTTGGAATGACATGGTGAATATGGTATGGGAGTCCCCTATAGTTGAACAATGGAAGCCTGATAAGGACATTTTGTATGCCTCCATGCATACAAGCATATAGACCAACATAATGTAGATATCAGAGGAGAACTGCAGGTGCTTGAGAGTGATGGTAGCATTGGGGATAGTGATTTTAGACAAAAAGTCGCCACATATTGGACTTGTCATATATTATTATTAGGATCATGCTACAAGTACCTAATCATTTACATAATACATNTACCTAATCATTTACATAATACATTACATAATTGACAGGTGTCGCGCATCCATCGGTAGTCTACAATTTTTGACTTTTCCACACTTCACATCCACGATCAGATTTCTTCCACATAAGCCTATGTAATCCATTATGTACATGGAGAATTATCCTTATTATAAAGCATGTTTCATGTTTGAATGTGCTTAAAAGCTAGTCAAACTTATTTTGCCGTATAATTTTGGAAGTTTAACACTTTTAATTGAAAACTTACTTTCTCTGAAAGCAAGTCTTAACTTTCTAGAAAAGCGACTTTTAAGCACAGTTAAACATGCTTCCTGTCAAATTCTTCCAAGAACGAGAAAATACATCTGTTGTCAAGTCTCATTCATTTTGAGTATTTTAGGCTCTTTATTGGTGCTACATCAGACTTCTCTAAAATTGTGTCATGCATGCTGCTAATGTCTCTTGAAGTTTAGGGTATTGTTTCCCTGTTGTTACGACTTATGAGTGGTTTTATATGGATGATAGTGTTTAAACACCATGCATGATTAATATTGCAAGTTTTTTTTTTTTTTTACCAATCGTCTACTTTTTCCCTTCTCTGTAGTGCATTGATGCATAGGCATTTAAACTGTATTTCATCACAGATCCATTGGTGACGTGCAATTTCGTCATTCTTATTGAAAACACAATGGCAAATCAGAATTTGGTGCACGGACTGAAAAGATGGAGATGAATACATTCGCTTTTTTGAAGTTGTCTTGCCCTGACTGGCGCTTACATAGGCTTCCATGCGTAGAGATTTTTCTTTCGTTGACAGACTCGTTGAAAGTTCATTTAGGGAGCTTTAAAACTATATAATATTTATGAGATCTCCTACAATATTTTACTTTTGACATTAAATCGATATATTTGATAATATTACTTATGTTGAGCCCTGTGGCTGTATGCTGGGTTGGTCATCTCATGTTTGCCTGTTATATTTACACTTGCTATGATCTCAATGCCTGTACATGAAAGATTGTTTTTCTTGTAACAGTGATTTTTTTTTTTATTTTATTTTTTTGAGAATGTGATTAAAAAATAAGGAAGAAATTTGGATTTACGTGTAAAATTATTTTACTGAGAATGTGTGATTGAACACGAGTTTGGAAAAATATGAATTTTTAGAGAATGGATTCAAACAGGGATGAAATATAAAGAGAGAAAAATGATTTTCAAATTCTGGTTATTGTGATTGAATTGTTTGGAACTTTGGTTACTTTAAGCGGTATTTTGTTCGACTTTTACTAAAATAGCCATTTGCACGAAAAGTGGTAAAAAGGGTAATTTTCACTGGTAAATACATTTTTACTACAGTTTTTGTAAATTGCACCCATTATAATTATAGTAATCTTAATTTTTGCTCATTTTCACATTTATAGACCAAAATTGTTAGTCGTATTTAAATCTCAACCTCATTTTTAACTAAGCTTCTGTTCTACAATTTTGCTTCATTTATAGAAAAAATTGTATCATTGAAGGGTCTCACCTGTTCATTTTTTTTTTTCTTTCACCTCACACTTTCCTTAAATTGCACACTCCAATCGTACAATTTCTCATTTTCCTTCGAATAATACTGTCCAAACAGAGGCTAAAACATCTTTGTTATGATACGGTCAAAAATTTGCTAGGATGAGATAAAATGACTTATTTACCTTGTGTTTTTTAAATAAAAAAATAAACAACAAGTACATAAGTTCAATAAAACATATTTGTTATATAATACTTAAAAAATCAAAGACAAAATATGTTAATTAACTAAAAATTAAAATTTAGACAAGAAGTTGAAGATATAAGTCCAAAAATGAGCAAAATTTTTAAAAAAATATATATATATATTTTTAATTAAACTATGGTGTCTATGACCTTTTTCTCAAAACACACCTCTCGAATGTGACATTCGATCAAGTTTCCTCTTATTTTCACCAATCTGTTTGAAAAAATTTAGAAAAATTCTACTTGTACATCGATTTTTGTACATACGGGGCTACACTCCCCTCATATGAGAGGTGGGACCCAATGCATAAAATATTATTTTATTTAAGCAGGTCCCAATCCCATGTGTGAGGAGTGTACATTCCAATGTACATTGTGATGTACAAGTAGCAAAGTCGAAAAATTTAAGAGCATACGACTTGGCCTAGTACGACCTTGTGATTATATGGTCAATGGGCCAGATAGGTACCAAACATTGCAAAAAGGAGTGGCATTGGTTCAATCTAGTCAGAGTCAGATAACACTCTGATGTTATGTATTGACACTTCTACCTAAAAAATTGATTTCAAAAAATATATTTAATTATTTATACATTTCTGAATTATAAATTTTCACTTATTTTTTATAATAAAATTATGAATTATGCCAATAAGCAAGTTAATCACAACGTGAAACATATCCTTGATAATGTTATTCAACGATTAATTTTACATCATATTGTTCCCCATATGGATGAGAGTATCTTGCCTACAGAGGGAATAAATTCTGATAATTTTATTAATGTAGGATGCCCTTTTAAAATTTAATTATATAACTCATTTGCAATATTATTGAATCATGTTTAGTATAGCATATCGAAGATTAACTTTACATTTAATGTTGTGGAGATAATCCGCGATGCATCAATATTCTATAAGTACTGTCCGTGAATATGAACGTTCATATATTGTACGTAATTTAGGACTCAATAACAAGATGTTCATGTCTCATTATATATTTTTCTTGTACTCGAATAATTTACTATAGAATTTTTAAAAATGTTATGATTTTTAGTGGATTTCAATTAATATTGTCTTCGAGGAAAAATGTGAAATTAAGGATGAAGATATAGATTAACAGCACAGATTCAAGGCTTCCTAAACATTCTTGAATGGTGTATTGAATTTCCTAAACGTTTCACATTTTTCATTCTTAACCTAGTCCTTAGTACCCTTTCCAAAGTCAACCTAAACGGTTACCTTAGGAAAGTCCCTAAACACGCCTATATGTTCGCCTCTGCGAGGTGGAATAATTACATATCACCCTGAATGTGCAAGGATTGAGCTTATTTTCAACTAGATTCGTAAAAAAATCTAGAATCAACGCGCTAGGCAATAAATCTAATGGAAAGTTTGATTAAAAAGGTTGGAGTAACGCTATTTAGAACTACTGGTGCTTAATACCGGTCTAGGTGACATTTGTTAATCTGCAATAAATCAAAATCAAAATCTGCAATTTCGAAAATCAAAATCAAATACTACCAGCTTCAATATGCAAGAAAATAACCAAAAAAATCCAAACAAAGAACACTGATTAGATTTTCAACAATATATAAAGTGAACAAAATTGGAAAATGAATAACATTATATTAGAAAAGAGTTCAAGACAATGAGCCTGAATTCATTCTCAATTCAGATACATATTTGGGCAATATGAGAAACCATAACATCCCAGCATGTAAATATGAACTGATGAGGACTAATAAAAGTTAAAGAACCATAAACTAGCAAGAGAAATAGCTAAGATATTGAAGAAATTCCCAAGATCACATACTGAAACCGAACCTAATCCGTTCATCAATCTTCAATATCTATAATCTCATCTTTTACTCCCCCATCTCATCCTATCATAGCATATTAAGTATGAAATCAATTCTGTGCATCATTCTTACTCGTGCCATTATTCTCTTCTTTTTCGGCCAACAATTTTCCAGACTCCTCATCAGTCTGTTGAGCCTTCTTCTGTGCGTCCTTGGCCTTGAGTGCCTGTAACTTCGAGTGATTATAGTACGCCACGCCCAAGAAAGCCAAGGCGTATCCAAACAGATTGATTGGAGTAACAGTGTCCTTAATCACGGACCAGGAAAAAGCAATCAAGAGCCAATCTTTAACCACACCAGCAACATTCATGGTCAATGCAGATGTCTTCCCAACGAGCAAGAACACCGCGAGGTTCAGTGCAAATGCGCAGAAAGAATTGGTCCCAAAAATTAGAAAATCAAAATGGAAGCTGGAGGTCTCCTTCAAAAGAGGAAACTCGACAAAAACCCAAGGGATGAACAAGAAAACCAAGCAGCAGGGAGCAACATAATAAAGGGATGTAATGGGATTAAGAGTAATTCCCTTGGAAGTAAGCAAGATCTGGATCATGACAAGCCTTGTGGCCTCAAAAGCCACAGCACCCAGTTGAAGAATCACTCCCCATGTGTCAAATTTAGCCTCTCCATAAGCGGCCACGCCAACCCCAATAGAGATCGAAATCATATTCGTCATCGTCTCTGATCTGAAATTCTCCTTCTTGAAAATCACTCCAATCGAATAAACCGCCACGGGCATAAGGGCCTTGAGCATTTGAATAAATGACACAGAGATAGTCTCTTTCTTTAAAATCACACCAATCAAATAAACCGCCACCGGCATAAGTGCCTTAAGCATTTGAATAAATGACACAGATTGATAAATATAAGCCGAATTCGAAAGCCAGAGCGACACAGAATAAAGCAGCCCAATAGGCACCACAGATTTGATATACAAATCCCAAGACATAGTCACAGGCTCGACAACCTTAAACACCCGAACAAGAAGATAAGCTAAGGACGAACAAAAACTCATATGAATCATCGTTAGAGAAATCGGGTACGGCCAGTTATACATCTTCCGATCTAGAATATACTTGTTGTACACAATAACAGTAAACGAAAGGAAGATCCATATGGCTACATAAGTGTATGAAAGCACGATCTTCTTCAACACTCCCTCGCTCAACTCTCCTCCTTTCCCCATTGCAACAGCAGGTTCGTGTTGGATTCAGATTGACAAATGAGAATAAAGGGGGAATTTTCTTGGCTTTTTGTTGAATTTTTTGAGCGTTGGACTGGGGATTGGGGCCTTACAAACAGGAAGTAGAGAAGAATGGGGAGAGGATGAAGTTTATATGGAGCAGTGAAGGCAGATTGATACTGTGGGATTTGACTTTGATATATAAAATTAATTTGAGTAATAGTATTAGTAGATTTGGCTAATCACATTTCCTAGTCCCTAGATATATTATTAAATATTTAACAAAATTAATTTATTCTTTTATATTTATTGGAGCATAGATATAATAATGAAGATAAACGATCGAGTGTCAATGTTCATCTTATACTAAGCATTCGATATGAATATATCAATTCATTAATTAATAGCAAATTTAATTCGAATATTGAGACTCGTCATAAATTTATTTATCAATAAATTGATATGTCACATCATTGAGCATAAGCTGAATAACAATAATTGTTAAATCATTCCTCATGTAATGAATATTGTACACAATTTTAAGTAATTAAACATAGTAAAAAATAATTAAAAAAAACTTCACCAAGCGTGTTCGAGAATGCTGATATAAGTAATGCACAATGGATATCAATTCGTGTCATAAGATGTTGGGTCAATTCATTCAGTAGTGTCCCGCTCTTGTATTTAGTTGTCGTCATTGAATTTGAGATTTTGAACATTACTCGGGATAAACGAAAGAAATGAGGGTAATATCAAACATATGATCCTTGGACGACACACATGATATATCTAATTATGACTTATAAGTGAAACACAAAGAGAAGAAAATACTTTTCATGGCTCATTTTCAAAAAAATATAACTCAATTAACTTTATAAAAAAATAGTACATGAAGACATTTATCTTAAAAATTTGTAATAGCAATTAATAATAATAGTTTTGTAGAAAAATCAAAATAAAAAATAGTGGTCTACAGGTCCATGAGTAATAGTCAAATGGACATGTGGAACAGAGTTAATGCCCCCCAAAATGTTGGAAAAGATCTAATTCTCCGCGTAATTGACGGCGACTTCACATGGTGACCGGACTTGAGAGTTGCCCCAATCTTTAATTTACAGGTGTACTTTACAAAGTGCACTTAACAATTTAGAACTGAGAATATTTTACTATTTTTTCGCCCGTTTGATTCTCATTATTGTAGAGTGAGAATGAAAAATATAGTCGTTATTAGATCCACACGAGAAATATAAATTCAAAATTGATGGTTTGATGTGATAGATAATGATCATATTTTTCATTTTTATGGATGAAAATGAGAAACAAACGGGGACTTTTATATTTATATTCTCACTTTTGACCATACAAGTTCCCGGTCATTTTCCTCCAAATTCATTTTCAATATCATAACGTTCTAATAAATTTTACATATAATAATATCAATTTGAAAATAGATTTTTTAAACTTCGTCTATTATAAGCATCTTCAAAAGTCTTTCTACATGCAAGATACTATATATATATATATATATATATATTAAAACGAAGAGTCAAAATAGATATTACTATTGTAGAAATTCTCCCAAAAAAATGCTTTATGTTGGAAAATTTTAACATATTTGGGGCCACACGTAACATATTAAAATGTGTGGTGTTATTATTTAAAGTATATTAGTCAATTAAAGTGATTCAATAAAAATGAATTTTGACTAATGGGTATTAGGCTTCATGGAATTAAAGTGTAGAGACCAGAAGTTTGTTTTATATTGTTGAGGGGCCAATTTAAAACAAATGAAAGATAATGAATAATCATTATCTTATAAATATATGGATTATGGTTCCAATTTGAGTGTGTTCTTCAAGATTT
>CAIGRS010156937.1:0-11483 GCA_903798395.1 Fraxinus floribunda | reverse complement strand
TGGCTAACATGAGGCTGAAGTGAATACTGTCCATCCTTAATATGCATACCCAAGAAATCAGCTTCTTTGCCTCCAATCACCATTTTCCTTTGATAAAGCATAATACCATAATATTTAATAAGATCTGTAAACCTGGATAGCAAATCAGCATGAGAGTCTTCATCTTCAGAGAATAATAAGATATCATCAATATAGACCAAAGTTGTCTCTAATAATGTTTAAAGATTCATGTCATTGCTTTCTGGAAAAGAGAAGGTGCAGTCTTTAGACCAAAGGGCATAACCGTCCATTGGTAATGATGGTTTGAGATGTAAAAGGCTGTTTTGTTTCTATCTTCAGGTTTGATTCCTAACTGCCAAAAGCCTGCTTTAAGATCAAATTTTGAGTAGATTCTCGCTCTAGACAGATTTGCAAACATTGTCTTTCTGTTTGGAAGAGGAAATCTATCATCTGAAAGAAAAGCATTCAATGGCTTGTAATTAATAACCAATCAGAGTTTTCCTCGAACTTGTTCACTTCGTTTGTTAACATAGAATGCTTGACACGCCCATTGTGAGGTTGTTGGTTCAATAAGACTGGTTCATTCCAAGGTGGTTGGCTTTTATAGGATTGACATCTTCATTTTTCTTGAAGGGAAGAGAAATGAAAAAGTCTAGGTTTTTCCAAAGTAGATTTGTTCATTTAGTGAGGAAATCTGAGTGAGATTCTGCACAACAATCTCAGATTAGTATATCTGAGATATTTGGAATGGTCATGGTAAAGTATGTGGTCATTTGTATGTAAGGCTAGAAGTAGGACTTATATCTGAGACCATTTGGGCGAGGAATTTTGATAATATCCCATGCAATGATAATATCTTTACCAGGTAAAGTAGAACCTAGTAATTTGTGAGAAATACCTAGTTCTGGAAAGAACTGAATTGTAGGCTTACTGATTATTTCAGTTGAGAAGCGAACTCCATTTGCCGCTTGAAAGATTTGTCGATGATTTTTCCACATATAATCAGGAAGAATGGCAGGATTGAGGATTGAGCATGCTGCACCGGTGTCAAATAGTGCGGCAACTGTTATAGGCCTTTCATATTTTCTTGTAAAGAGCTTTACTTCAATCATTGGCACCGGAATAGATGAAAATGCTGGTTTTACCATTTGCATGCCATAACATTCTTCAACATCACCAGATTCATCAGAAGGACTTTCGAGAGCAAAGATGGTGTCCTACGTTTGTTCATCTTCTTCAGAGAATAGAGATTCGAGATCATCATCACCATAGTCAATTTTTGTGGCTGTGAAAATTTGGTGAAGAATTTTCTCCCTTTTTTCTATTAGGACAAGCTTTTGCAAAGTGACCCTTCTTTCCAAAGATAAAACAAATGTTTCCTTTTTCCTTTGAGAATTTGCGCCTGAAAAATCTTTTCTTTTTTCGAAAAGGATTAAGAGGAGCTTCCTTGCGAGAAAACTTCATTCTCCTTTTATGGAATTTTTTCTTTCCTCTGCAATCGCAATCTTTCATGGAACGGCTGCATTTGATCTGCAAATAAAGCTTATCGCAAGCCTTTTTCCAATTTCTTTCCTGTGGCATTAATATCTTTGAGGAAAGCATTTTGATTGCAAAGCTTTTTCAGCGTTTTCATGACCCAATTGTGGAGGTCGTATCGTTTTGCAGCATTTCTGAAATGTCTTTCAAGGTCTTTTGGATTGTAAGAGCAACACTTTAATTTGAAGAATTCTTCCCTGGCAATCTCCTTGTCATAATTAGATTTTTCACAAAATTCCCAATATAAGGAATTTATAAAAGAATTTGTGGTACTTGACTCAGGTAAATTGTAACTGTCTGTATTCACCCATAGAATCATACCAATATCTGAGAAAAATCCCGTTGTCCTTGCTAAGAAAGCTTTGATAACCTTTGTATGAGTCATGTTTGGCTTTTGAAGTTCAGCGATACACCAGGCTTTCATTTCTTGTAGTCTGTACTTCCACTATGATGGAGAAATGTCATCAAATGTGAACTTTGGTAAAGAAGCCCCACTTGAAGAATAATAATTATTAGTAACATGAGTTTTTGTCACATCTTCATCAAGTACTTCTAGTTCATCAACAGTAGGTTCGCCTGGATGTTGAGTACGAGATTCACCTGCTTGATCAGCTATATAGAGAGGAGGATTATCATTTTCAGACTCATCAGAATTTTTTTCAGATGATTCAACAGACTTGGAGCGTACAGGAGAGGAGCATGTGGCTTGGCTATGAGTTTGTTTTAGAAAATTGGAAATATGATTTTTGATCATCATTTGAGGCTGTTCTAAAGGTGGACATTTTTTAGAGAGAGAGAGGATTGTATTTGACGGGTAGTAGTGGATCTGATCTTTTTTTGATACATGAGTGGTTTTTTCTTTTGTTCCCATTCTTCAGGAGTAAAAAGGGTGGAGGTAGATCCTTGGTATGTAGAGGAGCATAGAGGTCTTGTTTGGGAATTAGAAGAGGTTGAGGGATAATATGGTTGGTGGGATCATTGGATTTGACTCAAGAGAAGCAAGTTGAACTTTCAGGTTTTTGATTTCTCTTTCTTGAGGATCAAATGATACCTGGTTTTGTAAATGATTCATTATGTCGTTGTGTAGGATTTCGATTCTTTGTCTAGAAGAGGGGTTAAGAGAGTCTGAGTCTGCTGTTGTAGAGTCTTTTCAATCCGTTGCTGACTTTGGTCAATCTTTTTCAACAAAGCATTTGTTGTACTGCATTTTCTGCATGCCAATTTAAAGCTGCCTCTGCTGTTGAGAGAGGTTGCACTGATCCATCTGATCTCCTAGTGCTTGAATTCTTGATCTTCCAAGAATGAGTTGAATGATCCTTTTCAAAAGTTTATAAAGGAGGAAACCCTTCTTGTGTAGGAGGATGAAACATCATCATGGGAGAAGGAGAAGGAGAAAAGGGTGGAGTGTCTTCCCAATCCCATTTTTTATGATATCTGCTACAATCATCATCATTGTCATCATCCCATCTTGTAGGACTTATGGGATCATCATTCCTGGATGGTGCAGAATATTTGACATAGTAGTCAAATTTTCCTGATGGCTCTCCAAGTAGTCCAACTTCTATATCTGTCATAGAAAGCTTTATGTAACTTTCTTTGACTGCTTCGCTTAGCTTTTCTTCTTTGTGGGGGAGAATCATCATCGACATCTGCTGATAAACATCTGGAGCATGAGCAAACATCCCAGAATATATGTCTGATGTCATCTGTTCGGCTATATACTGGCCTCCCATTTGCATCAAAAGCATAAATAGGGATTCTTTCTTCCGCATATGCAAATTGGGTAGGAAAACATAAGGGTCGTTTAGAGATAACGCCCCTGTCTGGGAACAATTTAAAGTCATTAAAAAGCATAATTTGAACCGTTAAAGCGTGCAACAGTAAAAATCTCACAAAATTGGCCCCTGCTCCACTGGCAGACCGAAATTACTCTTGTACCCTCCATTTCATAATTACAATGAAGACAAACAATCCACCCACCTATCAGTCAATAATTTCCCATCCACCTAACTCTTAGCTTTTCCCTTCCATTCCACTAGCATCCGCCTCCTGAAAACCTTGCAAACGAAAGTGCTCGGCATTTGGTTCTCCGATTACGTAATAGCACCGGCCGTCGTCCGTAAATTTCAATTGGTACGAACTTCGATTGCACCCTCCCCATTTTCGGTGAACATTTGGCGTAACCCGACAGAAACGCAATCTCAAACAGCTGGATTGTCGAGAAGTAAAATCATGGATCCGTTCCATTCTCCTGTAGGTACACTGCCTCCTACGTAAACTAATTTCAACCACATAAAATGAAGAACTTCACAATTTCAGCTCCTCTTTCCAAGATTTCACTCCTATGTTATGTGCACATAATGGATGACTTTCTCACTTGGGCAAGGTTGATTATGCCTGCCTTTGTTCATGCTGATTTTGCCAATGGGTTTGCAAAGCGTTTTCAACGCAATTGTGTAACTGTATTCATGGGTAGTGTTGGGATTTGAAAGGAAAACAGATTCGGTACCCATTCGCTCGATGTAATAACTGAGTTAGTGGGTCGACCGCATTTGCTATTCTTTCAACTCAAATCAACAAAAGCATGACCTTTATTTCAGCTTTAACTCATTTCACTGAAAGGTCTCAATTTGTGCCTCACTTTCCAACGTGCTATTTACTTCATATAGAATATACGTTCGCACTCATATTATTACTTCGATCGTCTGCTTATGTACAATGATAAATGTTTTCGTCATTTGTTGCAAATGGGTTATTACCCGCACTCCTCCACCTCCAACGGTCATCCCGTTCACTGTCAGTTCGGGGCCCGTAAGAATGCACAATGGAGTTCCTTTGAAACGAACATTTTCGTTGGTGCATGCGAGACTGTCATCGCTGAAAGACACAAAAATGGGAAGTGATTCACCAAACACGGATGGGATACACTGGTGAACTTGTTCAATACCAATTCTGGCCACAATTGGAACAGGCAGCAGCCGAAAAATTGATGGGACGCCCTCCGACTGAAACACGGGAGATTTGAAGAATTGCTCAACTGCACTGGAATCTCGTAAGACCTTTCGACTTGGAAGATTGGCGCGTCAGACGAGTGGTGGGCTCGAAAAATTAAGGTATCATCGTTTCATAATCCTCCCGTCAATGTTTATGCTTTTGCGTTCGACTGTTTTCGTTGAGACAAAGTAGCAGTTGATTGATGAATTACGTAATGTTCTTTAGTATTTTGTATGATCTTTGTAATCATTTTATAAATTAATGAAGTACATGAATTCTGTGTGATCAAACTGAATTCATGAATGAGTGAGTTCCTGGAAATGGTCTTTTTTTTCCTTTCTTCATTGGTGGCATGTTCTTTCTTTTTCGTTTTAAATATTATGTGTGTGTGCATTTTACTCTTTAAGAATATATAGGTAAGGTTTTCAGTGAGTTCCTGCATTTTCGTATGTAACATCTATGTTTGGGATTCTGAATCTGACAACATTAGTAGGTTGCACATAACCACCCTCAATTTTAGCCATCAGTACTATTTATCCAAATGAACTCCTACATCCACATAAGTTTCATCACACAGGTCACATATTCCTAATTATTTCTTCAAACTTACATTTAGAGCAAAGAATTTCTACATACATGTAAATCTAAATTAGGAAGTTAGGTAATGATATGGAGAGAGAACACTTACCAAGAATTTCCATGTGATCGTATCCGAGGGAAGATATGCCACAAACAACTGGGTTCTCTAACTACAGGTCATTGCCATGTCAATGTCAAATTCTAGGAAGCACAACACCTTTACATGAAGGAACCTGCAAATCATACTGGAAAATGAAGTCAATAATGAACATAAACATTGGAATGAATTCCAAATTTGTGCACCTGATACATACCACATTTGTTGCATCAAATTTTCCCCCCCAACCCAACTTCCACGATAGCGACATCTACCTGAATCAATATACTAACCCTTATAAAATAAAACATCAGAATACATTGCTGATCAATAAGATAGACATAAGGTGGTTAGACTTGGTACAACTCTTGATATGCTTCCTTGTTGGAATAGGTCTGTATAGGCATGCATGCATAATTCCCGAATGATTATCTGAACTAGTGCACAAAGACAGCAAAAACTAACTAAAAATAGTCTTTCCACAATTCCTTTCACTTAAAAAAGTTAGCATGACCATCAAATGCCCATCTGCTCCTCCCTTCTTTTTTGTTTTAAATATTTATTTGATTAGCATATTTGCTAGAATTTGTTAGTTATCCTATATTAGTTACTTCAAATTACGGACTGTTGATTATTTGTTCTATTATAAGTTATTCAGTTCATTTCTTAACAAGTGATAACCATTAACTTTTGTTTTGACATAGAGAACAAAGACTACAAAGAATTTAAGGATAAAGATTGTCGAGAAGTGTATCGATTCAAAACTCTTTTCGGGGATGTGTTCGACTCCGATAAGTATGCAGTCACACCCTTAAAGCTATGTCGAACTGGCTTCGCGATATTCGAAGACAGTGGTCACGAAGATCACCTTGATGAGATCCCAGTCGACGTGGAGAGTAGTGGGTCCAGCGACGAGGGCGAAGAAAACGAACCGGCTGAAACTAGCATGTATGTTTCCGGCCCGTATAGTGGCGACAAACGGAAGTCATCCATAAAGAGGCAAAATGAGAAGAAGAAGAAGTTCACAGCTCGAGACGTGTCCTACTCTGTCGACCGTGCAACCACAGCAAATGATAGGATTGCTGCCAAACTTGACAAATTCATTGGACCTCCTGTATGGAGCCGAAGACATGTATTCGTAAGTTATTGGGAACGGGTCGATTGCAAAAAAAACTGATTTGTACTTTTGGACGTGCACTTTCCTTAGGGACAAATGTAATAGGGAAATTTTGGATATGCAAGATAATGCGAACGAAAAGTTCGAGTGGGTAGAGTGGAGCTGGCAGGAATATAGGAGAACACAGCCTCGATGAGCGTTCTTTCAGATGGGTTGCATGGACATGTTTTCCACTTTCTGTTTACTGTTTATGGCATTTGGTTATGTTAACCTTCATCGCATTTGGGATTAAAAAATTGTTAATTGTTTAGGATATGTACGATGTTCTGATGCTTTATTTTTTACCTGTTTGCAAAAAAATGTTGTTCGTGTGATTGCTATGTTGTCCACTTGCTTCGGATATGTATGATGTTCTTTTAACATAATTTTTATTCTCCAAGTCATTGCCAAGTATATACATGGCCCCCCATCACACACATGTTTATTATAATTTTTATTCTCCAAGTCCTTGCCAAGTACATACATGGCCCCCCATCACCCACATGTTTATCATAATTTTTATTCTCCAAGTCCTTGCCAAGTACATACATGGACCCATGACCCACATGTTTATTATAATTTGTATTCTCCAAGTCCTTGCCAAGAACGTACATGGCCACATCGCTCACATGTTTGTCATATTTTTTATTTTCCATTTGCCTATAAAAGGCAATGCATGGCTGCTTCATTTTACCTACTTATTATGTACTTGTAAGAGCATACTTGTGTAAGCATAATCTATTAGAGAGTAGTGATATGAATCTAGAAAATGTGAACACTGCATTGCATCCGACCTCCGATGACGAGGCTGAACTTGAGGACGCGGCATTTGAGGAAGAGTTACGAATGGATATTATCGAATGGCTATAGTACTATCACATCAGCGAGGTTACTATAAGTAACTACCACCGCGAACAAAGGCGGAGTGTTTCTCGGTATCCATTCGCTCGAAACGGTCATATGTTCATGCTAGATGCTATGAACTGTAGCCCGCAACAATGCTACACAGAGTTCCGCATGTATCCTGTGACACTGCGATCTTTCACCCGTATGCTTCGTGACCATTACAGACTCCGCAGTCATCGAAATATAGACGTAACGAACAAGTCGGTATGTTTCTGTGCATTTTAGCACATGGGAAAGGCTATAGAGAGGTGCAGACGCTTTTCAACCATTCGTTGGAAGCCATTGGCCATTACTTCAAACTTGTGCTTGAATCGGTCATCAAGTTCTCTAGGCAAGCAATTAAACCCAACCCAAACTACAATCATGGTGCTGAGCATCACGTTCTGAATATGAACAAGCACTTCTTATTTCGGGACTGCATAGGTGCCATCGACGGTACCTACGTTAAAGTCGTCCTCCCGCGGGAGCAGCGAGTGAGTTTTATCGAACACAAAGGCATTCCGATGCAGAATGTGCTAGCAGCATGTGATTTCAATTTGTGTTTCACATTTGTCCTTGCTGGTTGGGCAGGAAACACTCATGATGCTAGAATATTGGCCAGGGCTATACATGATCCTAATATTGACTTCCCACAACCGGCGCGTGGTAAATATTATCTAGTTGACTCAGGGTTCGCACATCGACCTGAGTACATGGCACCGTACAAGTGTTCTGACATATTGTATCATTTTCAGCAATTTTATGACGGGATAACTGGTCAGAGGCGTAATTTTCGAAATGCACGCAAGTTTAATTTTCGACACTCGCCGTGCAGAAATGTAATCGAGCGTGCGTTCGGCGTTTGGAAAAAGTCGTTGGAAAATACTCGATCGTATGCCAAGTTACAACTTCAAAGTGTAAACAACTGTTGTAATTGCTACGATGGGCGTTCACAATTTCCTTCGGCGAGCGGGTGTCGTTGATGAAGCATTACGAGAGCGGAAACGGACCCCGACGCAGCGGAGATGGACCTCCCAGACCAACGGGACGAAGTTGCAGCTGAAATGAATGCATCGGAAACCCAACGAAATGAGTGGGATATGTTCAGAGATTATTTGGCACAACAACATTGACATGCTAATTTGAATAAGAAGTAGATTAATGAGAAAGGTCACATGATATTTTCACGACAAGCCACTTCCAAATGTGAGATGCGTGTACTTTAATGAGAACATCTTCAAACTAATGAAATGAAAATATTGTCTTGTTTTCTTGCAATTTTTGTACGTGTAAAAATTGTGAATGAAGAGTCTTTCTTTTTTCTCAATTTGGACGTGTCGTAGTCACAAGATGTGGGGACCCTTTTTCCTCAGGTAGGGCCCATGGTTGGTACAAGTTTTTGAATCATAATTGCCATTTGAATAGTCAACTGTGTGTCATAAAGTGGCAGCAAATTTCACGGGAAAATAAGGACAAAATGGGCAAAGTGTCTTTTACATTTCAAAAATGGTAAAACGTAGCATACTTCAAACGGTAAAATAATTGCTTCACTTGGGAATGGGAATCGCTCCCAGATAGGGGCAACATTTCTTTTGAAGGCTATTTCAACATCTCCATTGGATTTTTTTTTTCTGAAAAAAGGTTCTGTGGATTGTATTGGAACAGATTTCTTATTCTCCTTGTGAGCTTGTTCATAGCTGGTGATCCATGTCTCAGGAATGAGTTTGAGTAACTCTGCTCGAGGAATCTGCCTGGGAACATACGTACAGCTAGGAACATGGTCTGATTCTACATGGAGAAGTAAACCATCATCAGTTCCTTGGGATTGTGCAAAATCAAGGGAATGATTTTGAACCCTGTACACCATTTGATAATGAAGAGTGGCTGCATATGTAACAGAAGATGGCACAACTCCAACAATTTGGATTTGGACCTTTAAGGCAGTAAGTAGCTGTTTGATATGGGCATGTTGAAATTTGGGAACATCGTGACCAAAATAGTTCCAGCATTAAGAGTTGTTTCTACAGTTCCTATGCAAACATGTTGATACTCAGAGAAACGAGTATCTAATAGGGCAATTCTTGAAACTGTAGGAAGACCTTTTCTTCCATGAAGGGTTAAGGCAAATCTAACAGCTCCAAAGTGGAGATGGGTATATCCTTCAGATAACCATACTTTTGGAAGATGAGAAGGTAACTTAAGTGTGACAAATTGCTTTTTTTTTTATAGCAGGCAGAAGATGTTGATCAAACTTTGAAGTTTGAACAAATTCTTTGGCTTGAGATTTTTGTGAAGAAATAAGGCTACGGACAGTTTTAGAGGTAGATGGACGAGGTTTTGTATAAGGGAGATATGGATTTACAAGGGGTAGATCTGTGAGTAGAACTTTATCAGACTCAGAAAGATAGGATATTTCATAGAGATATTCCATTTTAGAAGCATCAGATTTTCGCATAGAAGTGGATGAGGAAGAAGATAACACACAAGATTTAAAGCTTTCTGAAGAAGAAGACATGATTAAGAGGCGTTCTTCCTTAATTTCTTCCCGTACTTAGCAATCATAAATTATCATGATATGAGTAAGATAGCAACATGGCTCTGATACCATACATGCGGAGTGACAGCAACCTACAGCAAATCACGGTATTCTAGCCCACATACAACCTAAACAGGCTTGAACAAAGGGCCGGACTCTTGGACTTGCTGTGAATCACTGTAACCCCGGACGGATCATACAATCAGTATAGCACTTTCTGATGCAAAGGTTCACCATGAGAGGTGCAACTGCAGAGCATACTCGTGTTTCTACTCAAATCTTACTCCATATCACTCAAATCTACAACCACTTCATACCTTCTGAAATTAAGTAAGAACTGGAAGAAAATTTAGAAGAACGTGATAAATATAAGAACACACTAGTTTATTGATAACTCTGAGATACTACAAGGTTTTCCAATCTTATCATGTTATCTTATCTTATCATGTAGACACATGTCCTAATCTTACAAACCTTATATTCTCATATAAACACGTCCTAACCTTATCTTATCATGTAGACACATGTCCTAACATTATCTTATCATGTAGACACATGTCCTAACCTTATCTTATCATGTGGACACATGTCCAAACATTATTTAACTTTATCACAAAACTTATCTAACCTTATCACAAACTTTATCTAACCTTATTACAAACTTTATCACAAACATTATCTAGATATGATTACAAAAGGACAAACTACTTTAATAAAGTAGCTTTGTCGTTGTCTTCGTCATGGTGTATCTAAGTTCATGGAGTCGTCTGGTTGTGATGGTAATCCGTGTTGATTCAACCAAGGGATATTAATGTCTTTTTCACTTGGTCATGCATCTTGTGAATCTTGAAAAAAACTGTCATCTATTCGTTCATTTGTTTAGCTCGGTCCTTCATCTTTTAATTTTTTTTACTGGATTCTGCCTTTCTTTTGTCTATAGAATTCCACCAGGAATCTGCACGTAGTCCTTTTTGAATTCTTTTAATTTCTTTTTCAAGAAATTACTTTTCCCTTTGCTGGCGTCCTCCTGGAGTCTTCTCCGAAAATCTTGACGTTTCACCAAAGCTTTGTGTTGGCCTTCCTTGAAATAATTGTCCTCATTGCCAATCAAATGCATAATCGTAATCTGGATCACGTACAGTGAGAAATCTTTGAAAATTCATTTCCTGATAAACTTGAATATCTTGTTGAATTTTCATAGTATAATCCACTGGTAAAGCAAATGCATAATCGTAATCTGGATCACGTACAGTGAGAAATCTTTGAAAATTCATTTCCTGATAAACTTGAATATCTTGTTGAATTTTCATAGTATAATCCACTGGTAAAGCTTCCCATGGTGCATCATCTTTATAGGCTGGCCAAATTTGTGGAAGAATTGTCTGATTGATCTCTGCCATGCGCATTTGAAATTCTCGAAATTCCTTTGGATAATGCTCCCAATTTTGATGTATGTTGAACGGTTGAACTGCATACTCCTTGACATGAGAGAAATGTGCATATGTTCCCGCATTAGTGAAATAACCCTGTCTAAGATCACATAAACATTATCTTTAGAAGTTCTGAGATCTTTGAATTTCAGGGAAAAAGCTTTAAACATTTTTATCCAGTGTGTCATTGGATAAAACCATTCAAAAAAACTTTTTACAAAATGATCAATTGTTCTATACGGAAAATCCAAATTCATTTGATAAAATGAA
>CAIGRS010156935.1:0-23289 GCA_903798395.1 Fraxinus floribunda | reverse complement strand
TCGAGCTCCACTTTTTCTCCTACCCAAGGGTCTTATTTATAGACATACAAAAAAATTGGCCCAAAAAAAAAACTTCTGGCCCAAAAGTTCAGTGCGGGCAACCTATAGTGCCTCCGCCCTTGTGTGTGAGGAGGTAATGATGCTCGTATGCCTACAAAATGCGAAACAAAAATGAAAAGGAAAAATAATTATAGTTGGTCTTACCTCAAACCAGTTACGCTATGACCAGAGCCATTATTTGTTATAATAAACCTGAAAAGGAGAAGACAAGGCGATGTAGTGATAAAATGCATGCATTACACAAACCCCTTTGAATGAACTATAATAATAATAATGTTGAATTAAAAAATGGAATTTTGTATGTGAATTTCGCTTATAATTGATGCTCGATCAGTAGAATCTTTTCTGGAAAAAAGATTTGTGTAATATTAGAGCAAATATCATTGTTAATAATTGGTGGCAATTTGTCAAGTAAAAGAGCAAGAGATGCTGTTAGTTGATGGTAGACTTGTGAGTTGTTAATGAAGAAAGATTCTTGGATTTAGGATGGACAAACCAACATTGTGGTTAGAGGATATTACGACCTTGTCAACTCTAAGAGATTTCAACAAACAATTTAAAATTATAAAAAACTAATACATGCACAATCCGTATTATCCATTAACCATTATGATAAAGATCTATATTTCAATGATTGAATCTTCTTAAAAGACTAGATCATTAGTACCCATATCTATTTCCTCTATTGCAAAGCAGTAAACTTAAGGTTTAATGAGTTACCCAGCATGAAATGCAGTTAGTAACTAAAGTTACTGTTACAGTAATGTCAAAAATAAATTCTCTTCTAGCATACTTGTTTTCAAAATGCTTCTCAGCTTCGAGCCCCAGCAACAGGTTCTTAAGCCATCTTAAGAACCCGATATTCATGACATAGCTAATTTAAATTATACTGTTATTGGAACGACCACGATACAGCCCCAATAATTATGAGCTAAGTACTCATGGAGATTACCTTCCTTGTCTTTTCTTGTATTTAAATAAGGTTGTATCAAGAGATAATATACAGCATTTCTAGCTGAGCATAAAAAGGAAAAATAAAAATCACTTTTAATTAACTTTTTAACTCTAAACATATTAGGATAACTCGCCTTTTTTCTCGCTTAAATTTCAAAAAGTATATTTTTCATGAAGACTCTTACCTTTCTGTCAACACAGGCATGTTATTTATTTCAAACTCAAGTACTCTAGCCTCACAAAAAAGGCAAAAGCAATTTGGATGCAGAAAAATAAAAGAAAAGAGCTTGAAATAAAGTAATGACCTCCAGAAGGCGACTAAAGAGAATGCTGAAGTTTGCATTAACGGGGACGGGAGGAGAAGAATTATTCCACGAAGTTCAAATCGGTAAACAATAATGAATAAATTAAAAATAAAAATTTTCTGCAATAGATACTTACGCCAAAACTGTGAAGACCAATATAGCTACCAAAACAGCGCATAGCAAGATGAGATACTGCAAGTTACAAGCTAAGGAAATCCTTGTAGAAATAAGAATATTTCATACAAGTTCTAATCAATCTGATAAGGATACAATCCAGGATGGAGTTGTTTTTGAGCGCACCCATAAATCAAATTTTGGATCTGAAAATCATTTAAAAAGAAAAGGACAATGGTCTATGTTTCATAAACGTTCTAATCAATCCGGTAAGGATACAATCCACAAAAGGATGGAGTTGTTCTTCCACGCACCCATAAATCCAATTATTGATCTGAAAATCATTAAAAAAGATTTATTTTTTTTCCAACTTAGCAATGATATCAGGTAAACAAAAATTCAGAATATTCAAGAAGCATATAGAAGAAAAGTTCACATTAGAAAGATTACGGCGCCAAGGCCGAGAACCGGGATTGTGAGAGCTTTCCTACATCCATCGTGGTGAGTGCTCATCCACAATCCGAAACCTATTACTGTAATAGATAATAACTGCACAGGAAATTTAAAGTGAGCATGCATATGTCTAAAATAACTTCAACCAAGTGTAGGAGACGATTCCCAAAATTTTCACCCAATAATTGGCGACCAGCATCGTCAATAACAATAGTAAAATTTCACTATATTGAACTACCTCATCCAAAATTTTAAGAAGTAGAGAAGCAGCATTTATAAATGAACTACATAATCTAAAGCTTAATTTATTTAAATTGCATTTTCAACTATTTCAACCAGTAACATATTCAGATGAACTATTACACCATTAAGCAATAGACCGAGGAACTGAACTTGAAATTCCATATAATAGAAAAATAGACATTTAATTTGAAAATTTCTGAAAAATATGAGCTGGTATTAAAATAGAGAGAGGTAAATCCATAAGAAAATAAATAAACCCATTTAGTGGCAATTAATAGTGAACAAGAAACAGTAAATTACCCAAGCTAAGAAAAAGGGTCATTCATTAAAACAAATGAAAACAAAAAGGACTCAAGCAACATTCTTGTAGCAAAAATCAGCTCATATATTCAATAAAATCAAGAAAATAATACAGAAAAAAGCACATACCATTGTAAGAAAATTGATCCATCTGATTACAAAAGTGCTTGTAGCTGTATTCATGCTTTTTTGTCGATAATTTCACACAGTGAGTGTGTAAGAAAAACTTCACTAGCACTTGAAGAATGAGGAGAGAGAAACATGCGAGAGAGAAGGGGATTTTCTTAAAATGGTCTTTAAAGTGAAGGGTAGTTTCGGAAGAAAAAAAAGACATTCCACCGTGATTTTCTGTTCTGAATGAGCATGCCTGTGAACAGAACACGAGAATCGGGTACACTGTTTGGATCCGAATAAATACCTGGTTACTGAATATGATGTGAAAACAAGTCCTAAACGTTCAAAAATGACGGTTTAGACCCTTAGTTTAGAACCATGCTAATTGTACAATCTCGATTGATAACTTCTCACGCATAGGGTGGGTGGGTGGTTAATTTTTTATTTTTTTTAAACACAGTGAGACTTGCCACTTTGAGAGGTTGTCGATCGAAATTGTACAAGTAGTGTTTCCTCTCAATTTATTTGAATTTGAGTTTTTCAACGACTGAAATCGTCATTATGAATGTTAAAATTGTATAAGACTTTTAGTTGAATAACAGAGAAATGTTATGTGGTTTAATGATTTCGCCTTCCATTTTTATAAGTCAAGTGAAAATCTGACTTTAACACTTTGACAATTATGGTGATATGCTGATCCAAATTTATAAATTTAAATAAGTGAAGTGTTCAAAAATGGTTGGGAGCTCAACCTTAATTTTCCTTTAATAAAAATAGTTTTTACAAGGAAATGGATGAATTGATTATTATGTAGTGTGAATAAAAAGTGTAGATCTTGATTAGGCAATAAGAACAAATTCCAACCTTTTTCAAAAATAAACATGGGTTACATGAAGTCTACCGAAACCTAGACAAAAAACTTAAAACGTGATTACACGATAATGTCAAACTTTTTAAGAACAATAATATTATGATTGGAAGGGTAGGGCAATTTTGGAAGAAAAAGGACATGGCCACATGGATTTTCGTTCAAAACGAGAATACCTTTAGACAAGACACAACAAATTGGATAAATAAAAGGTTTGCATTGGCATAGATTCTAATAGAATTGATCTCTTGCCTCAAATGGGCATGCTAAAAATTTGTCAGTGCTGATATGGTAAGAAAACTTTAGTTATAGTTCGTTGAATTTATGACCATCTCGAAAAACTATAACTAAAGTTCTCTTGCCGCGTCAACGGTGTGTAGTATTTATCTTGTCCACTGAGGACATGAGATCATGACGGTAGATTATAATACTAGATTTTCTTGCTTTGACCAAAACTTTGAACGCTTATGGGGAATGACCTGGCTAAATTTATTAACTTTTCCTAATTTATGAATGGAAATTTTAGGTTATGTTTTTATTTGTGCGATTTATTAACATTTTGAAAATTGATTAGGGTATTATCATGAAAGAAGTTAAGGTTGTGAAACAACTAAAATATAAGTTGAATAGACGGTCAAAAGAGTTAATTTAAAAAATAATAAGTTTCTACTTTTCACAAGAGATGTATTTAATCTAGATTTTTAAACATTTTTAACAAATTTTTAAAATTTTTGTTGCTCCAAATCGAATTGACCGATCGAATCTTGAATCTTATTATATTGAGATATGTACTCGTGTAATCTTTCTATACTTATTGCTCAACTATGCTATTGGAGCACGTCTCCTTCAACTATAGAGCAAACTTACATCTTAAACTAAACTCATTTTTTTTTCTTTTTTTGTGCGCACGCTAGTCGGCTACATATAAGTTTTAATCGCAATGGAATAAAAAAGAAATTATCAAATAGAAAATAATTTTTTCGGCAACCAAAAAGCTTTGAGCCTTAACCTTAGACAACTCGAGCACTTCAAAAGAAACTAGGCCCTTATTTGACTCCATTTTTTTTTTTCTAAAATTCATTTTCAACCACACATTCTCCATAAGATAATTTTCAACCACACAATAAGAAAGGCCCAAAGATGAAAAGAAATGGAGCCTTATATTGCCTACTATGCCTTAGGGTTCTGGCCATTCCAAGTGTTAACAAAGCGCGGCGAACTCAGCAACTGGAATAACAATGGTTATTGTTACGTCTCAAAATCGAGGCTCAAGAAGAAGCCCAAACAAAAGGCCCACACTCTCGTTATCAAAAACCGAACCGAAAACATAGATAAAGATTACGAATCGTAGCCTCACCCGAAGTGCTATGTGTAAGCAAAAGCTACATGGCCAAAGTAAGGTCGCCAGCTGTTGCAAAACAACAATAGAGAAGTGATCACCTGCTTCATCCGAAGCACTATCTAAGTGGCTGAAGCTGAAGCACTATGTAAGTGGCCAAAGCACTATATAAGTGGTTGAAGCCCATATAACCGATGCAGAAGCCTCCTAACCATAAATGAATATCTTCCATATTTACTTTTCCCAAGGTGACATTATAAGCCTCCCATGAATGAAGCTAAACACAATGAAAGAACCCTTTGTATGGATGAATCATCCACCATATAGGAAAGTATGAGCGCCTCAAAGAAGAGGTAGATCCCAAAAGGGACTACCTCCAAATTCTTCAAGATAGGCATCATATGCCTCCTATTGATGAAATTGAATATCATGGGAGAAGCCTCCGCATGAATGAATTACCTATTGTGTAGAGAAGCATGAGTGCCTTGGAGAAAAGGTGGATCCCAAAAGAGGCTACCTCTAAATTCTCCAAGGTCGACATCATAAATGCTTCTTCTTCACTTCAGCACTTCAGAGCCTTGTTTCTGCATCAAATTTTAGCCAAACTAAAGCATAACTTCAGCACTTCAAAGCCTTGTCTCTACATCAAATTTCAGTTAAACTAAAGCATAACTTCAGCGCTTTAGAGTCTCATCTCTGCATCAGACTTCAGCCAAACTAAAGCATAAATTAAAGGCTTTCCATGAAAGGTCCTATTTTCTTAACTCCAATCATGATATAAATATCTATAATTTAACTCGAGGACTATTATGTTGTGTCAAAAGAGTAAATATAGGCAGAACTGTCAAGTCAAGCAAATGACATGCCACATCAGAATATTACTTCTCAAAATAAGAAGTCCACGCATGGCATGAATAATTATACGTAGACTTGGAAGACTATTATTATGCCTCAAAATCAAGGCTAAAAAAGAAGCTTATGCCTCAAAATTGAGGCTCAAGAAGGAGCTTGAAAGGCCTACACTCTGCATCATCAAAAATCGAAACGAAGTCATAGGTAAAGGTGACGAATCGACGCCTCACATGAAGCGCCATGTATAAGCAGAAGCTCTGTGGTCGAAGAGAGACGCCACCTACAGTAAAACAACAATAGAGAGGTGATTCGTCGAAATACTATATAAGTGGCTGAAACGCTATGTAAGTAGTCGAAGTCCTGAAGCCGAAGCCCTAAAGCTAAAGACCTATCTAGATGGTTGAAGCCATGAAGCGAAACACCATGTAAGTGGCCGAAGCCCTATATAAGTGGCCGAAGCCCTAAAGCCTACATAATCGAAGCGGAAGCCTCCTAACCATAAATGAGCATTTTTCATATTTACTTCTCCCAAGAGATCTTCTACATAAAGATCTTATGCGAATGATTGATGTGACCCATGTTGTAGAAGAAAAATGTCAAGTCTTATGAGCCTACTACATAAGTACTCAGACCTAGACCCTAGAGTGGATACCTTTTCAGAGTGTATTAAATGATGCATAACCTAGTATGTGTGATATGAAGCCTACGATGGGACGCATTGATTAAGTAGATGAAACCACGCACCTTGTCATCCAGCGACTACCACTCATCCCTACTACTACAAAGCTCACAACTCATGCCATTTGAAGGGTAATGCAACTCAAAACACTACAAGCTTTGTAAGATTATTCCCTCCTATTTTTACATACTCTCTGCCCGATGCCTGAACACCTAAGTGGTTCACGTCTAAAGCACATCCCACACCCAAATATAAATACTTTATACTAACTTGACCATCAGAATGCACGTGATCGCCTTCACCACCACTGGAGAGGCCACATGTGACGAATGATTTGTCCAAATTTGAAGGAGCAAGTTTATGTGGACATGAGTGGAGCCGGGATCCTGTCAACGCATTTTTTGAGGTCAACAATTATCAAGTAAATCTCCTTCTCCTCCACGTATACATCTGTCGATTTATCTTTTGCAAAATCAGATTTATCCTTTTCAATAAATCCAATATGTTTGCTGATTTATGATGGTTTAAATCAATTATATTAACACCCTATAATTTCTTACATGTTGTTTGCCTTTGAAATATTACAGATGGTCTCAGCCCCCAAGGATTTTCTGTATATCCCTTAAGTACACAACAAAACGAACAGATCCATGACAATATGGAAAATTTAATGCAGTATTAGCAAATGGCTGCAAGTTATAGCAGTTGAAGATATCATTTGCTAGGAACACCATGAATGTCTAATTAATAGTTGACATTATTTTTGTTCATTTGTTTTATATGTATAGATGGGAAGGTCTTTTGGGTTCAACTTTGGGGACGCATATCTGACTTATCATCCTCATCGACACCGTCACGCATCATCAAGTGCAGTTTCCTATCTAAATTCAGTCAACCGAGATCCTCATTTTCATGGTTTTGAGGTATTATCATCATTTTCCACTATGCTCTCTATGGTTCAATTGTGTCATTCTGTATAATGTATACATCACATGACTGCATGATTTTAGAAATTTATGCATCGGGGACTTTCAGTTCTTGTTATTACGAAGGTAGGATTTCGGACCTCGTTAAGTTCATAAATTATTTTGGTCAAGACAAAATTTAAATAAGAGGAAATTGCACAAAATGACCACTTTTCACTTTGCATTTTGAAATATGTCCAACTTTTAATAAGATTTGCAAAGGTGGAAATTTTTTGATATTTTTGACAAAAATTTCCTTACAAAATAAATTACAATTTTGTATTTTCATTTCAAAAGTGATTTGGTAACTCTTTTATCTAAACATACACCTTACATACAAAAAATTCTATTTTTCCCACTCCCACTCCTCAAAATAATGTCAATATTATGGGAATGATTTTTATCCCTCTTCTCAATTCTTATGATTTTTCATTAAAATCCAAATATACCTATGTTTTTTTTCTCTAAACATCCATGGAAACGGGTCAATAATTTCCTCCGCATAGAGTCGCACTTCCAAACATCATAAGGTATTTTCTCTATTTCGGTTGTGAAGATTTATAGTTTTTTTGGGTGATTGGAATTCCTTTTTTGTGCATATGAAATAATAGATGGACTTTTGATTTTGGTGAACTTGGTAAAGTTAAAAAGTATTTCTGGATTTTTCGAATCAAGGTGCTGAAAGGATTGGTGTGTTGGATTGGGATCGGTAGCTCATCTGTACGTCTTGATGGATGACTGTATTCATTGACAATCCAACTGTCAGACCCTGGTAGTTAGTATCTGTTATTTTCCATAGTTTTTGGGTAATATTGACTAAACTATCGAGAAAAATGTATCAAATGTCGAAAAACACATTTAAACTGTCTAGTGAAACATAAGATACTATGAATTTCATTTCAATTTTTGTTGACAATAATTAACTGGCTTTACGTTATTTTTTGGTGTTATTTTATTTCTGTTTTTAATATGAAATGTTTCCAACTGTGATGATGCACATGGGGCATGAGATATAATTCCAGAGGAATAACATGGTCCCAAGCAAATACCGCATTCCATTTTACATCCAGTTTACGAAGACTGATTAATCAATCACCCATTCCGTTTCCCAGCATGAATGAAAATTATGAAATGGTTCTGCCACCATCTTCCCCTATGCACGTTCTCCTGCTGTCCCCACCAATGTCACCAGTTCATGACCAAATGGATTTGTCATCCGCTTGACTCGGAAGACGATATACCAAACCTGCAACCACATCCACCAGTTATCATTTTCTTGGCTATTTGTAATGTTTGGGTTTACATTTTAAATGTCATTCTAGATAGTACGTCGGATTTTTAACCTTCCGGAATCATACTTGAAACTTGGGAGTCGGGATGGACAATTTAAACTTTCAAGAACTAACTTTTTAACTCCCAAGGCCTGTTACAAATTATTCGACCCGTGCAAGATTCATTCTTATTCGTACCCCAGACAACAAGTAACTAAACGTTTAGTACTGTGACGAGTATTTTAACATAGAGAAAAATCTTACAATCACTAGGATACCCCAGTGGCATCAAGATCAGGGCTGGACTTAGGGGAGCAGCACCAGCCCATTTTTGATTTTTTCTTATATATATTTTTATGTGGGAATTTTTTACATGCATGTATGTTTAGTCTAAAAGATTTATTAGTCCACTCCTTGCTTCGTTCCTGATCAAGATAAAAATCGAAAACAAGATTACTGTAAATTGTTTGGTACCATGATTTGAACTTCTCAAATGCAATAGGTAAAAGAAAACAAACTAATACCGATACAATAGGAGAAACATTAATGTTTCAAAGTTGAAAAAATATGATGAAAATGAAAAATATTTTGTGATTTTTGTTACAGGGCATGATTTGTGGATAAAAGGATTTGTAGATTGCTGCTCTTAGAAACTACTCTTTTTATTGTCAAAGGGTTTTTTTATAGGGTTTTGTTACAATTTAAACTCTTGCAAGGTCTAGTTGGTTTCTTGATTGTTTTTGTAAAAATAAAGTACTTCAGAGAGATTTTTGCCCAATATTAGTTTCCTTCCCGTACTCATGCGCGAATCAGTCAAATGTGATTGTGTGTTATTATTCTTATATTTTTAGATGAGGTATTCCATACTCATCGCTATCCTTTTTACGAAATTTGTGCATTTATATAAAGTGGGTGTTTGTTGGGGATTAAAATTAGATTTTTAGTAGATGGTAATAGAAGTTTTTGAAATGTGTGGTTGAAAAGTTGTGGGACCCATGAAAGATGTGGTTAATATTGATTGTTTGACGTTGACTTAGATTGAAATCTGATTTTAATCTGAACAAACAGAGCCAAAATAAAGAATCCGAGCTCCATTTAAGGGAGTGTGTTGAAGACTAAGTTTAAATAAAGCAATATACCTTTCTTAACCGCTTAAACAATGTTGTTCAACATACTTCATTGTAAAAATCTGACATATGATCTAATGATCGTTTTATGCAGTAGTATAAACAATTTCAGCCATCACACCCTTACTTGGCGAACCAGTTCATGGACAAAGATATGGAATTTTAAAATGTGCCTGATCAATATCAGATGCACGGTTCATTAAATTCATGAGAAAAGAAATCGAGGTTTGACGTCGCTGGACGCTTGCTGTGGGAACTGAGAACACGCTTGGTTTAAATTTAATCTCCACTGATCCCATTCACAAGACGATAGCCTCTTCCTAGGATGATGAGGACACTAAACTAGAGTTGGAGTACAGTGTTCCACAATGATCCTTCTATCATTTTGATTTCTACTGAATTCCTTTCACCTTTTGTATGTATGGAACTCCCAGTTTTCATTTTCTTTATTCTTGAAATATTAAAGTTGGACACCATTTAAAACCAGCATCCCGAGATGAAAATGTTTACCTGTATTCATTTCTAAACATGGGTGTACAAGTCATGTTGTTGTGTTTGTTTATTGCCTCTCTTCTAGAAATTCATTCGTCAATGATGGACATATACTAACAAAATGAAAAATTAATGACTTGATTTATAACATATGCAGAACAAATGGAAAATAATGTCGATAAATTGAATTTGACACTTTTAGACGTCGTAAGTGTACAATTGACGGTCCATATGATTAGCCATAATATGATTTTTTTTCCCCATTAAAAACGCATAAATATAAAGTCATTACATACACATGCTGTGTTTTGCGTTTGTGAAGATAAGTGGTATTTAAGATGTTACACATTTTTATTCTAATTCTTGGATTCGACATTTAATCTCTTGAACATTTTTATCTTGTCCTTGCACGTTAGGAGGCATCCAAACATATAGGCAAGTATATATTTTTCTAGGTACATTTGATCATAAGCTTAAAAGCGTAACTTAGAAGTTATTTTTAGAATTTCTTTATTGATCAAAACTAGAAATAATTGAGTTATTTACACTAATAGTTACTTCAAAAAAAAAATAAAAAAAATCCTTAGATCAAGATAAAATGTAACTCATCCAACTATGTTTAGACCCAAAAAATTTGCCCTTTTGAGTTTAGGCAAACATATATTCCTGATCTTATTTCTTAATCCAAAATTTCAAAAAAATAAAATAAAATTAATATAGCAAATTCCCAATTTTCTTATTTATTATTTTTATAAAATTGCCAAATCTACCTAATTACATTAATTAGTTCAAGATTATGTGCATCCAAAAAACACAGAACAATAGTAAGAAGAATTGTAAGAATTGTACCAATGAACACTCTACCCCCTCAAGAGCTAGCGCCTCATCTCTCTCGCTTTCTCTCTAAAATCACAATCCATTCTCTTCTCTTCAACTTAGAACACACACACACACATATACTCCTTTTATCCGTTTGCTAAAAGGTAAAATGCTGTTAGGACATTAGTTTTTGCTCTCTCTTTGCCTTGAGGTACTGTTTGATTGAGATTTGAGTTTTTTTTTTTTTTAAACAATTTTTTAGTTTTAGGGTTTTGTAGATTAGAACATGCAGGAATCCAGTGTTTTGTTTGATTGAGTTTAAGTGTCATTTTATGACTTTTAATCTTATGGGTTTTAGACTTTTAATTTGCTGCATGGATATGACCACGAAACGTTTGCTTTAGCTGTTTTTTAGTGTTTTTAAAATAAAATTGGGGCAAAATTGGATTTGAGTCTCACTTAAATCAATTTGCATAGATATGCTAGACATAAAGAATGATTTCTGAATGGTGATCTTTTAAAATGTGTTAATTTTATTATTATTTTTTTCAAGCAAAGATTTTTCAAGAAAAATGAAAATTTGGTGCTCCTTGAAGTACACAAGTATTAAATATATTTTGGGTTGAAATCCTAAATATTTATCTACAACTTGTCTCCTAACCCTAGGAGAGGAGGGAAAAGAATGAAAAGATAAGTTTGCTTCCAAAATGGTAACATGATCCTCCATCGAGGTCCATTTAAATTTTATCTTTCGATTATTTTCTCTTGTCAAGGTTTGTTTTAGGTCCCTAATTATCAACATCTATTTGTTTTTATTTCCCTCATCAAGGACCATTGTGCACCTTAACTCTATGTATATATATATGGTTATGTGTTTATGCTATGGGGACAGATTGATGTTGACGGCGATGGTCTACATGCTTAGGATATTCAAATGATGAAGTTTGAAGTTAAAAATTAATATGACTTTCTCGACACACTTTCTCCTAACTTGGAGGTTGGGGTGGGAATGAAATGATATATTTGCTTCCAAAATATTATAGTAGCGTGTTCTCTTTTCTTAAGGAAAAAAAAACAAAAAAAGTTCTGGAAAAAGCTGGTTTAGTTTGTTCAGTTACTTGAAACACGATTCCTGATCAAGATCCATTTATTACATGCTTCTGTGGTTATGATGTGGGAGATCGCTTGGGGGTGAGAGAGACCGTGTCTAAGTGTAGGAAGTTTAATGATCGAGTTTGCATCACTACTGTCATTGCACATTAGCTCGAGTTTATTATTACAAATGATGATAGAAATTTATTATTTTGTGAAAAACCAGAAGCATTGAGTAAGATATATATATATATATATGGATAATTCTTGTTGTACATATGAAGTTTGAAGTTAAAAATTAATATAACTTTCTCGACACACTTTCTCCTAACTCCCATTTTTTCAAAACTCATTTTCAACCACTCATTCTCAAATAAAATAATTTTATACGTAAATCAAATTTTTTCCTTATTTTTTTAATCACACTTTTTTCAAAAACTCACTATTCCAAAATACATTTTCTCCAAAATGGGGCTCAAACAAGTTAGTATTTTTTTCACGAGATGTATAGAGTCTCAAAATCATTGTTGTACACATAGTAGGATGAAACAGTAGGCACTTGCGACATTGATAGAATTGCATTTGGCACAAAAAATTTAAGCATGCGGGGTGGGGGAGGGGGAGGGGATGATTGTGTTCGAAGGCCTAGTCATACATTATCATTGTCTCCTGAATTGAACGAGCTGACAAAGCCAAATTCCACCTTATTATTGGCAAACAAGTACTGTCATGACTCATGAATCAATAATGCATAATATCTTGCTTGTTCCAAGTTTGTTTACTATATGTAAATTAATTAAGCTCTCACTTTAATTGAGTTGTACTAACATCTATGCAGACACAAGAAGGTTGCTTGATGGCTGTAATGGATGATTTTCTACTTTGATGTTTAAATGTGGCTAGTTTAACTAGTATTTACCTGCTTTATTGTTATGAATAGAATCTTTGTTCCTTAAAACTGAAACAGTTGGATATTCAAGTGGTTGAATCTTATTTAACTGTCTTCAATGCTTTTATTCTCTCTGATTTTTATTTATTTTTAATCAGGGAGAGCCCTGAGTTGCACATAAGATCAACAAAGGCTCTTTTCAGATAAGCGACCTGTTAAGCTTTTTTGTTGTGAGGAATTCTACAAAATGTCAGGCACGTTCAATGTAAGATCATTTTCTTTGTGCACCGTGTATTTCGTCTATTATTTCAGTACCACAAAAAATCACTACTTTTCCTAAAGCAGGCTTATGCCATGATACTTGTTCTAAAAATAAAGATTAATTTTTACCTTAATTATTCTGTCAAATTTTATATAATTCAATCTGAATATACAGTTAATCAGACCAAAAGAGTTTATTATAGTTGTAAAGCTTTCATGCCCTTTGTTTTTGAATTTTCCTTTATGTTGATAATGTGGATGCAGCCACCAACAGATGGATCGAATTCAAAAGTTCCGGACACCCTCCAAAGAGCTTCTAGCACACCCTTTTATCCTCAGTTTGGTTCCTCCAGTGGTGTTTTGAATCAATCAGGAAGTAAATACTATCCACATATTTGGTTATGAACATTTCTATTTGGACAACTAAAAAAATAAGATAGAAATCTTATTTTCAATTTTGTCCAATCCTGTGTAGTTCAGTGTACTGTGTACATTCAGTTGAAACTAATGTTGGACATTATGGTAGTTGCAATTGTGTACTTTTAATGTGCATATTGCAATGTTCGTCAGGGATTAACTAGTCTCTTTGCTTTTCAAAGACCTTATTTCGACAGGACAACTGTGTTGCCAAATGTGGGATATGTTGGAAAAATGAGTTGGAAAAAATGAGCATGTGGCTGACATTGCCATAAGTTTTGAGTGTGACTCGTTTGGCTATTTTTGAAGATGAAGATTGATTTGTGTTATCCTTCGTGAGTACATCAAAATTATGTATTTATTTGCCGAGCCAATTACCACCACTATAGATAATATGAATTACAGTCTGTTTCCAACCTAGCAAATTCACTAGTTCCAGCTGTTGTAATTTATATACTCTCCAAAAATCTAATGTTTCTTCCAAACTCACGATGTGCTACCGTAGACACTATCTAGTCAACCTATTAGACTTCCCGATCTACCTCCTGTAGCTTCTCAGATCCGCTATCTCCTTCTAGCTTCCTGATCTTCTTCAATTGTTTCTTCCAAGTGGATTTCCAAGAACTTGCTCCAAGGTCTTGTGCTCTTCCTGTGCTTGTAGTCCAACCTCTCTCAACTTCTAAAAACTTCTGAAATCCAACTGATAAAGTGAATTCCTAAGGATGTTTAGTAAATAGGTGTTTTGGATTCTTTAATTTGGTGTTTTCTCCAAGTGTGGTGAAAGATCTCAAGACTAAAAAAAATAAATCACAAAGAAGGAATGTGTTCTTGGATCTCTAAAGAATGATACGAGGCAAAAAGATAATAATCAACCACATTAGAAATTCGTGCATAGGCTTGGGTAATTATATAATAGGGTAATTAAGTTGAATGGACCGGATAAAAAATTTCAAAACAACAATTAAGGTTTTTCGGATCGACCTGTCACTCGAGCAATAAGCTAGTGACAGGCGAGCGACACACTGTCGCTCGAGCGAGAGCTCAGCGACAAGCGGGCAACAAGCATTCTGTTTTTGTCACTCAAGTAGTGTCTAGGCAATAGGCTAGCGAAAATGCGGCGCCGTAATTCTCCTCTTTTCATGCTCGAACCCTAGACCTCATAACTCAATTTATACAAATTGCACCTTAGGTCCTTGACTTTTACAATATATTACAGATTAGTCCTTCTATCCACAGAATCGCCAATACTAAAAACCTAACAAACTTAACTTGTAATGGATTTCATTTATTGGAGCAACACAGTTTGTGGAGACATGCTTTATGATGAAATTATAACCAATGATTTCCTACTGATAATATTTGATAAATATTAAGATGTATTTTCTTCGTGAAAGTGAAACCTACACATTTATCAACATTTTATTCCATAAACGAACTTGAAAAATTTCGAAGCATGACTGCATCTAATAGTTATATAGACCTAGGAGTTATTTAAGTGAGACTTAACTTTCAGCTTTACAAATGGTAAATATGCAAGGGAGCTCTTATTATGCTTAGGGTGTGCCACTCTCCCCACATTATTATTACTATTATACTTCATTGCTAAATGAGGCTAGTGCTTCTAAATATTCTACTTTCAATATCAATGACTACCAGCTATCTGGGTATCTATCCTTTTCTGGTTCTTCTCAACGACAAATGGTAATTATTGTCCTTATTGCTTTTTATGTGCAGTTCTTATCTAAAACTATGATTTTTTTACTTATTATGTAGGCTTGATGCACACCGGGTATTCACAACAAAAACCAGAATTGAACAATCAGAGTCGGGAATTTCCTTCTTTACCGGGAAATCGAGGTACTCTTATGTTGTCTAGTCGAATTATAGTCGAATTATAATTGCTGTTACTGCATATTGCTATAATGGTTTTGATGACTGAAATATATGTCCAGAATTCTGCATTCATTTGTTTTTGAAGGAATGATAAATGCAAAAGCTGTTTGTACAATGAACTGAGTTATTCTGCCTATAATTTTTCACACATTGATGTGACACTATTAATATAAGTTTCCATTGCAGTCCTAAAAGATCTTTTGTTATTTTCTTGTGGTGATTTTTCATTGAAATCTTATGGCACTTGATTTGTTAAGCTAATGATTTAATGTATTAAATGATCCACATTTCTCATCTTTCTTTCCACGTATGTTCTTCTTGGGGGGAATGAGTAGTTTAAGAGATCTTATGTAGTAGTCCTCCATCCCAAACCGAATGACTACAATTTCCTTTTGTGATGTTGAAAATTATTGTCCACTTTCCTAAAACACTCATATGTGGTTACTTTTTTGTAAGATTTCTCCTGTGTACGTTTTACACTTTGAATTTATTCATATGGTTCAATATTTCTTACACATTTTAGGAAATTCCACATCTTCACATTTTTAACTCATGCAAATAATTGTGCCACACCAAATGAGATGTTTGTTATGCGTGTGTATTTTGGAGGAAACTTATAAAACATACCCTGTATATAGCATATCTGGTGTACTTATGCTTTGCATACTGTGTTTGTGGAAATTGATGTTTGTTTTCGTATTGCTGTCGCTTTTACAAATAACATTCTATTACATCTTGGTTGAAAACACAAGACAATTTAAAGAACATACCCTTCATATACTGTGCAATTACATGCCATGTTTTTGTAAATTTTAATTGACATACTCCTATTTCATATGTATTAACAAATGAAGTATTATATATGCAGTTGATATATATGTGTTTGAATCATCTTGTGTAGAATACATTTGGTTTGAATCATTATGTTTGCTGGTTTTCTGAAGGTATGAATCAATTATGAGAACACTCTATAATGTTCTAACTCCTTATTTGCCTTGCCTTTGAAATATGACAGATGGTCTTAGTGACCTGGGCTTATCTCAGTTGCCCACTAATACACACCAAAAAGAACAGATGCATGACAATATGGCATATTTAATGCAGTATCAGCAAATGGCTGTAAGTTATAGCAGCAGAAGATGCAGTTTTTAGGAACACCACAAATTACTAATTAATACTTATATTATTTTTGCATATCCAATTCATCATCGTAGCAACAACACCGTGTGTCATCGAGTAGGGTTTCAAGCAATCGTGATCTACATTTTCATGGCTTTGAGGTATTGTCACCTGCTTAAACTACGTTCTCTATAGTTCAATTGGTGCTATTATCTTTATGGTGATGTATACTTCATATGACCATTTTTTTTTTAGAATTTTTACATCAGGGATTTTGAGTTCTAGTTATTATGAAGGTTGAGGATTCCCAACCTTGTTAAGTTAATTTACTTTGTTGAAGGTAGAATTGATATAAAATAAAATAAATGCGTCTCTCTAAAAGCTTATACTTTTGAATGAGATGTTTCAACATAGTAGCATGCATAAGACTTGCAATCTAGACTTACGCTACCCTTTTTATGAAAATTTTGCATGTGTTAAAAAAAATAAAAATGAATTGCCCTTCATTTAAAGGGGTGCGATGATGACTAAATTTACAAAAATCAATATATCCTTCTTAATAGCTTAAACTTTTATATGACATTGCACACTTCGTTTCATGCAGCATAATCAACAATACCAGCCATCCATTTCTTACTTTGCCAACCAGTTCATGGACAATCCGATGGAATTGCCAAGTGTTCCTAATCACTTTGGGATGCATGGGATGTTACAACGGATAAAGGAAAATCCAGGTTTGACCTCACTTGCTGTGGGAACAGATTTGACAACGCTCGGTCTAAATTTGATCTCAAGTGAGCCTCTTCACAAGACATTTGCCTCGCCCTGGGTTAGTGAACCTTTCAAAGTAGAGCCTGAGTACGATATTCCCATGTGTTACAATGTCAGACATCCACCTCCTCTAAAGGTGATAATTTTTTATGGTTTCATGATTCTCAGAAATTGTTTATACCACAATTATTTAATAAATCAATCATTTGATAATGCAGCAAAGCGACTTTAAAAAATTCCAGCCAGACACGTTGTTATATATTTTTTACAGGTAATCTTTTGCTAGTACTCACTCACATTACAATTCTTGATTTAGTGGAGTTTATTGTTTTTCACTCTTATTTCTGCTCTTGCAGTATGCCAAAAGACGAGGCACAACTCTTTGCAGCAAATGAACTGTAAGTTTGTTTCGCTTTCTTTGTGATTTAGCTTTAGTCTTCTTGGCCAAGGTCTTCTCTGGTATATATTTTTCTCTACATAACACAGTATATCAACCCCATTAAGTACTAAGTGAAAATCTCGTTTTGTTGCAGGTATACTAGAGGATGGTTCTACCATAAAGAGCACCTGTTATGGTTCAGTCGAGTGACAGATACGGAACCTTTTTTGAAGACAAGCACCTATGAGAGAGGTTCATATTTCTTTTTCAACTCCCACACCTGGATGCTGAGAAACAAGGTTTCAATATTGAACTTTGCACAATCTTTTCAATTACAAATAGAGGAAGTTACTGAAATGGTTTTCTGCAGATATTCTAATTTGTTTTAATTTATTATATCTATTTGTACATGGCATGCTTGAGCAAGGGTCATCCTGATCTCCCGTTCCATTTTACTGCAGGATGATTTTGTTTTGCACTATGACAAGATTGAAAGGTGGCATTCGATGCCTCGGCACTAGCCTTAAACGTTCTCTCTTTGTCCTTGTTGTCAGTTGTGTGTACTTTCTTGTTTCATTGAAGAGTTACAAAAAAACCTGATTTTTTTTTTTTTAAAAAAATTCAACTACGGGTACCCCTCTATGATCTTGGATAATCAGGACAGAGCTTTGTTGCTTTATTGGTGCCGAGATTTATCCACGGAAGGGTATCAATTTTATTTTATCAGATTCCCACATCAGTTAATATGGTTATTGTTAAAAAATTATTTATAAAGTTACTTTTAAGTAAAAAAAAAATTCACATATAAGATAAAAAAAATACTTATGAGTGTGTTTGGTGCATATTAAAATGAGAGAATACATTTTTTTGAAGTGATGTGATGAGTGATATGTGGTTGAAAAAGAAAAGAAGAGTTATTAATGTGATGAAAAATATTATTTTATTGAAGATTGTGTTGTTAAAAATAAGTAGAAGAATGAAAATGAAAAAATAATGTGAGTCAAACAGGGTTGTACATAAAAGAACTAGTTAATATTAAAAGTATTTGCACGAGTGGAATTAATAAGTAAATTTATTTATAAGTAAAAAAACTATTAATAAGTAACAAAATATTTATTTTTCAACACTTGTATGTTAATGGTCAAAAATGAGGAGCACAAAATTCCGTATTATACCAATGCATCATAATCCACTTTAATCAATCAACCTAATTCTATATATCCCCTAATTCCATATGGTATGCCATACCATTAGTTCTTAGAGAAAGTCTTCAAAAATTATGAATTAATTAAACATGCAATTATCAAATTTACAGTTTCCTCAATTTATGGCCAAAGTTCGGGCAAAACGCCTTGTTTCGCATCTAAACACTATTTTTTTCCAATCTCTCTTTCGTTTTCCCTAGGCACGCTTTATTGATTTTTTATTTATTTTTTCCTTTTTTTTTTGAAAGTCTTTTATTTGACTTTAGCTTATTAATTTTTTTAAAAAAAAAAATTCATTTGACTTTAAATTCAAGTTTTTAAAAAAAATTATCTGTATAAAAGTAAAAAATGACTTTATCTAAATAGGTAAATAAGATTTAAGCTATAGTGCTATCTACATTATGCAATTATGATATTGAGACTCGTTATTTTATTGCAAACTCCAAAAATATGTATGAAGTTCCTATAAATCTTTATGAAAAATATTATAATTTTTGCATTTCGAAAACTTGAAAATTGTATAATTAACTAATGGTAGGAATTATTAATTAAATATAGTATTTTATAATTTTTTGTGTTTGATATGTATTATTTTAATTATTAAATGATTAAAATTTAAAAATAATATTAAAAATAAGAAAAAAAAAATTGGGCCTAAACCTCGCCCATGTTCGTTCGCCTTCATATTTAGTCACGCTTTACACTTTTTAGAACACTTATAATTCTTGATAACCCATAACTCATCAATTCTCAGCATATCCAAATAGCGTGACGTATCTCATCCCTGTAGTTGGTCCAATTGATTAAAAAAAGACACGTAAAAATAGATTTTCACGGCTAGCACGATCACATTTGACGAGAACAGCCATATAATTCCATAGTTGTCCGTTTGGCTTGATTCATAATATTCTCATAAATGGGAAACTCATGTGGCCTTCCAAACCAACTTGTTTCCCTCAAAAACTTGAAGTGCATACACTTTTGGGAATACCATTTGAAGCAGAAGCCAGAAGCCTGTAAACTGGTAAGTGTGCCAGGTTTACATCTCAATAACGTACCAAAAAGCGCATGCATATTTTATAATGAAGCTTATGTTATGAACAAAGATTTTTAGAGATCAAGAATAATTCAAATTTGTTAAAAAAGTATGCCGAGCCAGGAAAAGTCAAAAGGATAAATATTGCTAAACAAATGTACGCATTCTTTATTTTGTTCTGCTATGGTGCTAATGTTTTCTGTGCTTTTGAGATATCGGGCTACTGCTGGCTTCGAATATAATTTTCTAACCCTACTTCAACTAAACCCACAACCCCCTCAAATCAAAATATCAAATGCACAAGCCGTGACTCCCGTGAGCCGACTTCTCTCTTTCCTCTCTTCTTAGTTCTTTCTTCATATTTTGTCCTTTTTTCTCTTCTATCTCTTAAATTTTGAATTTATATTTTAACTAGAAATTTTTTGAAAAAAAAAACAGGGCAGGCCCGCGCCCCGCCCTGTCTAAGGTAGGGCAGGGCGGGGTGGGGGAGTGGCAGGGCGGGGGTGCCCCGTCCCACTACCATCTCTAGCTCTGATGGGGAATCTAGCAATAGCATGTGCTGGTTTTAGTTGGGGAGTCAGTTTCACCCCGCCTCGCTGCCATCTCTAGCTCTAATGGGGAATCTAGCAATAGCATGGGCTGGTTTTAGTTGAGGTGCCAGTTTCAACAAGTTCATTGGTATAGGTGGCATTTGAGTTTTCAAAGGATATGAATGTTTTTGGTATTTTTCTCACTTAGCCCATGTTTGATAAAACTTTTTGAGATTTAAACGGGTAGATCCTTATGATATGTGATTATGTGTGATTAAAAGAGAATAAAAGTTGAGGATGAATGAAATGTGTGGGTAAAAATGATGTTTGACCAACTTTGAAGCTGAAAAAAAATCAACAAGAGGTTACTTACCGATTAAATGTCATTACATGGTAATGGCTGAGACTGAGGCATAAGATTCAAGAGCGAATCTTTGTCAACCCAACGAGAATGATGGAGATGAGATACAAATTTGACGAAGATTTTTTCCTTTTAATTTCATTTTTAAATTATATCTTGTTTTGTCATTTTTGTTAATTATTTGGTAGTGATGTGTTGTTTTAATAATTGTTAAGAATTGATGGACTAAGGTTATAATTGTTAATTAGGTTTACATTTTGTATCTACTTATAGCAGCCGAAACAAAATGGTTATTGGCTTTTGATGAATTAAATAAAACTCATATTGAGGTTTCTCTAAATTTTCGTTTTTCCAGAATAAACCATATATTGATTCAATTCTCGGTATTTGTGTGCAAATCAACGAGTTTTGTTTTTCAAGTATACGCTCTTGCGAAGAATCAAAGAACCATTCTTTCTATATCATAATTTGTTGTTTATGGCTTCTCTGGATAGTTTAACAAGTACTTCCCTGCTTAATCATCTTTTGAATAGATATTTGATCCTTACTTCACCAAAAGTGAATCTTATTCAACTCTACTTATTGTTTTCGTTCTTTTCTCTGTTGGGGAGAGCTCAGAGTTGTGCTTGAGATCAATAAAAGCTCTTTTAGACGAGTGACTTGCTGCTTTTTGTTCTAAGAAATTCTACAAAATGTCAGGCATGTTCAGTGTAGGATCTTTTTTATGTGCATCATGTAGTTCATTCATTATTTCTGGGCTTGGTAAAATCATTCCTTTTTCTGCAGCATGTTATGTCATGATCCGTTCTTAAAAAATTAAGATTTAATTTGATTTTATCACTAGTTTTCCCTGCTAAAGGTCAAGTTTTATAAAACTCGATATGAATGAATCTATAGTTGATAAGCCAATTTACCAGAGTGGACCCCTGAGAGTCCATAAAATCGAGAGATGCAACCCTAAAGTTTTAGCCCCTGTTTGACCCACATTATTTTTTTCATTCTCATTCTTCTACTTATTTTCAACCACACATTTTTCAATAAAATAATATTTTCCATCACATCAATAACATTTTCTTAATCTTCAACTACACATTCTCCATCAATATACTATCCTAGAATAAATTCTTTCAAAATAGTGTGGCTCNTTTTCCATCACATCAATAACATTTTCTTCTTTTTCAACCACATATTCATCATCACATCACTACAAAAAAATGCATTCTCTCATTTTAATATGCATCAAACACACTCTTAGTAGATGTACCAACGCAATTGACCAAAGATCGCAAGTCGAGCGTTTGGGGCAAAATATCGTCCAAGATTCACCGTATAACCTGAAGCATAAAATTAACAATATCAGTACGCTTCGGCTACTGCTCCGATTCCGACAACTATTCCGGTGACAGTTCCGCCGTCGATTTGTTCCTACGAATACTTTGATTCCGACACTTGTTCCAACGCTGGCAAATATTCCGATGACAAGTCTGCCATATTTTTTTTTTGTACAGTTGACATGATTTTTGACCTCTTGATTGTCGTTTGTGACTATTAATATGAAATGTGACCTATAAATTTGAACAGTGATTCTACAAAACAACATGTGACCTATTAATATTGATCTGTGACCCGTTTATATTAATTTGTGACTTGTAAAAAATGACTGTGACTTATGAACTCAAACCTGTGACAGTGATCTGTGACTTTAACGACGAAATAATTAGCCACAGTTCTATACAATATGATATAGAATTGTAACCTTAACAATTCATTTATTTATTGCAAACCGATCACAATTTATCAAATTATTGGTCACAACTTATTTTTTGGTTACAAATCAAGAATTTTATAGGTCACATGTTATTTCTCAGCCACGAATCGAAAATTTTATAAGTCACAGATTATTTCAATGTCACAAATCAATAATTTTATTGGTCACGGATCAAAAAACTATAGGTCACAGTTATCTATCAATCACATAGTTTCAAATGTATTGGCCACAAATTAATTTTTAATTACAAATTGTCGAATTTTAAGGTCACAGTTAGCCCAAATAGTAGGTCACATACACCACACCCCACCACCGATCCCTGTCCACTACCAAATAATTAGTCACAAATCGACCAAATAGTTGGTCACAATCACTCTTCGTCCTATCTCGTGGCTGCCGTTACCGCCACTAACAATAACAACACAACACAACACCTACCAACACCACCACTATCACCATCATCAACCAGATCTGAACACACACCACCGCCACTGTCACAGTCGCCACCATCACCACCACAAAACCGCCCCTGCCACTGCCACTGCCAAACCCCCCACCACCACACCCCAACACACACACACACACACACCACCACCATCTCCGTTTACACCAC
>CAIGRS010156930.1:0-15361 GCA_903798395.1 Fraxinus floribunda | reverse complement strand
TAATTTAGCATCAAGAATAAGTGTAAAAACTACACTTATCATATACCATTCTGTCTAGCCCATCTACCCCCATGAACATGAGCCTAGATAATGTGTTGGCCTTCAAATTGTTAGCTCTAGCAATTTTAAGGATTTTACAACTCTTGAATTGTCTTCTGAGACCATGCACCTTTAAATAATACAAACTCATTTTTTCATCTTTTCTTTCAAACATACCATCTATCTTTCTTACCACTAACTGGGAGTCTCTGAAAACTTTAATGTTCTAGCTCAAGGTTGGTACTATTCGGGTTAGTGATGATGACCCCAACTCTCGAGCCCGAACTATTTCATGCTCCATCTATGAAGATTTCTCAAATTTCCAAGGTCTTGCTCGAGTCTTTATCAACGGTCCCCCGAGACTTTGGTGTAAGTTCTGCGATAAAGTTAGCTATGGCCTCCACCTTAATTGCGGACCACGACTTGAACTCAATATTGAATTATCCAAGGTTAATCGCCCATTTCAAAAATCTTCCTGAAACGTCTGACTTCTAAAGTATGTGTATGAGGGGTTGATCTGTGAATGAAACGATTGAATGAGACTGAAAGTATTTACGCAGCCTTCTGGCAACTATGACCAGGGTAAGAGCAAGTTGTTCGGCCAGTATATACCGGGTTTCCGCATCAAGAAGCACTTTACTCATATAATAGATGGGTCATAGGACCTTTCCACTCTCCTTTACTAGTACCCCCGCTTACTGCATTTTCAAAAATGGCTAAGTACAATAACAATGTATCATCAGGCTCTAGTTTGATAAGAACTGGAGGAGTTGCCAATGTTCTTTTGAGCTCTTGAAAAGCTAATTCACGTTTCTCATTCCAATCAAAGCTTGTGACACAAATTTGTTCAAAGTCGCTACCCGACTTGTTAATTTCTGAATGTCCTTTTTGTTCTTCGGGGATTCTATAGACACCAAGGCATGGATCTTTTCGGGGTTGGCATCTATCCATTTGTGTGTGATCATAAATCCTAAAAATGTTCCTGAGCCCACTCCGAATGCACATTTTGCAGGCTTAAGTTTCATCTTATACTTCTATAGTATAGTAAAAACTTCTTCAAGATCAGTAATATGACAGTTTACTTTCTTACTTTTAACCACTATATCATTCCACATATGCTTCAATGTTCTTCCCTATCATATCAGTAAAAACCTTATAAATGAGTCTTTAATACGTTACTCTGGCATTCTTTGATTCGAAAGGTATGACCTTGTAGCAGTAAATAGGTGAATCTGCCATGAATGAAGTCATTTCTTGATCCTCTCCCGCCATGAAGATCTGGTGATATCCAGAGAAGGCATCCAAAAAGCTATATAGCTTATGACCCGATGTGCTGCCAACAAGATTATCAATTCGATGTAAAGGGTAAGTGTCTTTATTCAGATATGTGAAGTCAATGCAAACTCGCCACTTTCCACTAGCTTTCTTAACAAGAACATTGTTGGCAAGCCAATTTAGATATTGGACTTCTCGAATGAATTGTACATTAATGAACTTAGCAATTTCTTCTTGTATGACCTCCCTCTGTTATGGCACAAACCGTTTTCTCCTTTGTTTCACTAGTCGTGCATCTAAGTTTATATTGAGTCTATGTACTATAACTTTGGGGTCAATTCCAGGCATATCTTCGACATTCCAAGTGAATACATGATGTTGAGGGATAGACAACTAATAAGTTATGTTGTGGTTGTAGCATGAAGATCTCGACCAATGGTAACTTTTCTACCGCTCGAGCTCGACTTCCTCCATCTCCTCCACTAGAGCAAGTCTCCCGCAATGCTCAAGGTCAAGCTCGAGCTCTAAAAGTTTCATGACGTCAGCCTTGATATCTCGAAAGACGGTAACATAGCATTGTCTGGCCACTGCATGACTTCCTTGAACTACCCCGACCCCATTACTTGTAGAAAATTTCATTGCCAGATGAAAAATGTGAAACAATTGCCTTAACTATATTAAGTAGTGGTCTTCCAAGTATAGCATTATAGGCCATAGAAGTAAAAACCTGAAAGGTTGTAATCAGTGTTACCTATTTTCCTTTTGATCCTACGGTGAGAGGTAACCCGACAATGCCTTCTAGAACGATGGCACCGCCTCTGAACCCCTCAAGAGGAGTTTTGACCAGCTTGAACTACTAAGCTGAAATACCCACATGAAAAAAAGCCTCATGTGATAGTACATTAGCTACGCTTCCATTATTTACCAGAATTTTCCTCACCTCAAAATTAGCAATGATAGTCGATATAACTAAGGTATCATCATGAGGAAAAGACATGTCTTCTAAGGCATTTGATCCGAAAGCGAAATCTTCTATATTACTAAGAGTTGTGATTGAGATTGAGGGATACTGTCTAGTGTATTGCTTACACCCAATGTTGAATCCCCTCCGAGGTCGTCCCTCCGATGATGATATTAATGGTGCCCGCTATTGGTTTTTTATTTCCTCAGTCTTTCGAAGCCTTATCCCTACTCTGGTTGTTCCTTTGATGTTTGTCATGGCTGATGTAAGGACCCACAAAATCCCCTCTTGATGAGGGCTTCAATTTCTCTCTTCAGAGCGAAGCAGTTTTCGGTTGTATGCCCATGATCTCGATGAAAATCACAGTACTGGCTTCTATCACGAGCAACCGACGGAGCTCGCAGCCTTGGAGACCATTTAACCTCTTTAAGATCTTTAATCTCCATCAAAATGTTGGATCTCGTGGTGTTCAACCGAGTGAAAGATGTCGGATGGGGGTCTTATCTTGGCTTACCCCGAAAAGGATCCGGACGTATGTTAGACTCATGTGGCCTTTTATGATCAGGCTCACTTGATGGCGGGGTATCTCTCCTTCGAAACACGGTCTCTTCCATGTTAATGTACTTCTTAGCCCGGGTAAATAAGTCGGTCACCGATTTGGAAGGGGTCTTTGACGGAGACATCTTGAATGCTTCACATCTTACGACGTACGTTAGGGCAAAGACGGCGGCTGTGATATGTAGGTCGGGAATTTGAAGTCTTGTTAAACATTGTCATGAAATTGGGAAGTATTTCATTAGGTCCTTGACACATTTGCATGAGTGATGCGGTTGTCTTACTAATACACTTGCTGCTTGCGAAAAAAGCAGAGAATTTATCAACCAAATCTAAAAAGAAAAAAAAGCTAAGGAGTTGGGCTCTAATGTGGAAAACCAATCCCTAGCTACATTAGTGAGCGTCTGAAGAAAGGCCTTGCATATTACTTCATCAGGTACGACCTGCAAGTTCATGAAATCTGTGTGTACATCGAGGTGGTTGATGGGGTCGATTGTCACATCGTATTCCTTCACCGGAGGATACTTAAATTTATCCGACAGTAGGTATGACAAGACTTTAAAGGTAAAAGGGATGTTAGGGATGAACCCCATTGTCGCCTGAGTATTTTGAAGCATACCAGCCGCGATACCATCCTGAATGATCTTGGTAATTTCAGTGGAGTCCATAGTGACTGATTTCGAGCTCGAGGTCATGCGAGGTACGTCGAGGCTCCGACATCACCAGTGCCTAGAACGTGAGGAGCTTGGGTTCGAGTGTCTGCCATTAAACTGTCATGAGATGCTGGTACTCGATGTAGATTTCTTTGACTCAGCAATTAAGTTAGTATAGCAACCTACTGGCAGAGCTCCTCGAAAGCTCCGGTAGTAACAACTGCTGGTTGGGATATTGGTATTTTCGATGATTCTTCTTGGGGGGCTGAAGGGTTTTCAGCGGGAGGAAGTGGAAAGGATGAGCTTGATAGAGAAAGACTTGAACGTGTATTAACTATGGCTTCCGGTAGCGCTTTCTACAAACGGCACTAATGATGCTACCAAAAACCTACACCTGCTTGATCTCGAACCGGATGCATGAATTACGCACAAACTGATCTTCAATGCTTGAAACAAAGGTGTCAAAGTATGTCCTTGTCGTCCTCCGATGCTTAAGTCAGAGAGAATTTATGCGTAAAATTATGTGCTGGATATTATGCAAAAGCATACCTGAATAATGAACCTTGATCCTATATTTATAGATGTTGATGATAGAGTCTTGAAAGGATTTAACCACCTATAGTCCTTATCCTTATCATGTAAGGTATTTGTATTATACTCAAAGTGTTCTGTTTGAGTTTAACTCAAAATGTGGTAGGTAAGTAGTTTGGAGAAGAGCAAAAGTCATGGAAAGTCATAATCAAAGTGGGATTGGTATTCCTAGATGGTGTGAGATAAGGACAAGGAGATCGTCCTTTTGTTCTCGAAGCCCGACCTCGGCATGTACGTCGACCTCGATAAGTAGCTCAACCTCGCCATGTACCTCGAGCTTGGTTTTTTGCATAATTGGGGTAGGTTGAGTTCGAGCAAAATAATATTTGTATGCATCAGGTGGAAAATGGAAAAAATGTCAACAACAAAATCATCATGTCGATTTTTACGATCGATTTAGTGGCAACATAGTATTGTTCTAACATTGGGGTGGGGGTGTCAATTTGATTCGTCAACTCGGCCCAAGAAAAGCCCGAGCGGAGCAAGCTCATAGCTCGGTAGAACCAAGCTAGCAAGCCATGCGAGTCGGCTCGTGTCATTGGTCGAGCCATAAGAAAAAAATTAATAACTAGTTATTGAAGGCAGATATCAGCTACACACTGCCTTTAGCTGATTGTTATCAGGCAGCGTGTACCTGCTAGGCACTGCCTTTGCACTTTAGCAAACAGCTACTAAGCTACCTGTGTTTGAAAAGGAAACCAAAAAAAATGTGAGCTAGCTCGGCCCAGCTCGACTCGATAAGGCTCGAGCTAAAAATTCGAGTTGAGCCTAGATTTTTTTGCCAAGCTGCTTGGATAAAAAATGTTTGAACCATTTTTAGTCTAACTGAGTCCGAACCTCAAGTTTTAGCTCGTAAGTCGGGTCGACTTGACTCATTGACATCCCTACATTGGGATGTTGCTTTTGAACAAGTATTTGTTGAGCAATTATGGGTTCGAGTACCCTATTTTCCTGACCATGTGACACATGACGACATGCTCGTTGTTGAAAGTGGGGATGATGTTGTACACAATGTGGATGCTAGTTGAGGAATGAGATACTGGAGTGGGGGTGAGATGGAGAGATTTTGGTGAATTAGTGTGTGTGTGTGTGTAATATTTTATTATTGTTATTATTATAATTGTACACCACTATATTATATACGACATGCTTATATCTTTCTGTATCAAAGCCAAAAAGCAATCATCTGGGTGTTTATGTATTTTTCCCTATTTATATTGAGCTTGACCAATTCCAGGACGTTAACAGATGCTTGTTAATCTCACGTGGACAAAGTAATAATAAAAATCACCCAAGTTCGAGCTTAATTTTTATATTGAGCTTCGAAATACGTTTTTTCAACTCGTTTGATTTTATTTTATTTTTTTTCAATTATGTTATATGTACATATTATTTTACATCATTTTTTATATTCCCACATATCGGCACATGATTGAATAGTTGAAAAAAAAATAACACTTTTCAGTCCAACACTTCTTGAATTCCCGCACAGTATCAAAAAAATATTTACACCATGAATGTACACTTAGCATAATTCCTTTTTTTTTTTTTTCATTTTTTTTTTTTCATTTTTTTTTTTTTGAGTAATTCCTCGTTTTCAGTGAACCTATGTTACTCGAGAAATTTCCAAAGTGTCCTGATATTCTCCTCTCACCTCGCATAGTGAAGCAATATCATGCTTCTTTCAAGAACTATGAATAGACAGCAAAATTTCATTTAAAATCAAGATTATTAATTGACTTATATTTCTCAACTCTAACTACATACCATTTCTACATTGTTTAGGTCGAAAATTCAATCCTAAGTATAATTCTTAACTCGTTCGTAAGTTAGTTAGGTCCATAAACACAAATCAAATTCCAAATTCAAAAGGACTCTTACAGAAGAATTTATGTGATTAATTATCGATTTATAGTTTATTTTTAAACAAATATTAATAGCCGCCGGTTCCTGGGTTCTNGCAAAAAACCGAGCCGGCTCGGCTCGGCCCGCTAAGGCCCGAGCCAAAAGCTCAGGTCGAGCCTCATTTTTTTTTATCGAGCCCGGCTCGGCTCGGCTCGGGCCAAAAAAAGCTCGGGCTCGGTTCGAGCTTTTTTTTTTCCGGCTCGACTCGTTGACACCACTACTGAGTTCTGGCCACTTTTCCACGAAACATATGCGAAGTATCTTGGAAACTTCAATGAGAAAAGAGGTCACAAGAAAAACATATGTATACACCAAAAGCTATGTACTAAATAAATAATTTAGCTTCTTTAACACAATTAATAATTAATATTAGTACTTTAAAGCTTTTGATTAATCATTACTCTTTATTGAAGCTATAATTAATAATGGACAAAATCATTGTTATGCAATGAAAGACATTGCATAAAGGTTTGATGCAACAAAGAGCTCGTGCAAGATGGTATCGAATTTACATACCCAAATTATACCGTTATTACAAATCCTAAAACCTTCTCTCCACCCATAAACCAAATCTACGACGATTTTGTTAATGAATTACAACAAAAAAAAGAAGTTAAAATGTTGTTTATTGTATTACTCTTAATAATTGATCCAAGCAAATGTATTGTTGTCATGTCATATGAGCCTAATGAGCATTTCATTAAAAATGTAATTATGTTGTCCCACAAATCAAATACAAGAAAGCGACTACTGCAAAACATTTTACTTCGCATAATTTTAATAATTAAAAAAAAAGGAATAATTTTTAATAATAATGATATGTCATGTAAGATATCACGTATGATGACTACTGCAATCGCTGACTATGAATAACACTACTCAATCAAATATCTTAGAACTTAATCGATGACTTTGTTGACAACTTTAAGAGAGAAGCAAGCGATAAAAATTAAAAGGTAATCTGCTCACTTGTCTGTCATCATTACAATAAAAAAACTAATCTTTGTTATAATTTCTTTTAACATGACTTCAATCAAGCAATTTTTATTTTATGATATAACTTCAATAATAGACATACTTTCTTTCCCTAACGGTGGCCCATCGCGTGCTTAGTAACAGTACTTCGGAACTTCAGAACATGTTTGGAACGTTAAATTCGATAAAACTATACTACTTTAAAGAAAAAAGACATTTTTTTTTATTGTTTTCATGGATACAACATACCAACTATACCTCTATGGGACGTAAGTGTTTGCATGTAATACAAGTAATATGATAGGCGTTTCGAACAGGAGAATTAGCTAAAAAAAAGGATCCAACTAGCGTTCTTATCAGGTCCTAAGATTAGACAATTTTATATTGTCAACAAACCTACCGCAAGTCTCCTCCTTGTACTTGAACTTGTGACTGGCTATTAAATCCACGAGCGAAGTTAACTAGTAATCCCACCACATAACATTCTTCAAATTTATGCGTGAGTTTCTGATACAAGTTTGAAGACACAAAAGAAAGAGGCCTCATGCTTTGTTTACAATTTAATCATCCAAGTGTTGATGCCACTCAAGTGGCTAGCATGTGTTCCTTCTCATTGAATTTTGAGGCTTGTCTCCAACCAAATCTACTTATCTTCACAAACATAAAAATGTCCAATGGGTCCTCTTCCTTCCTCCTCCAACAATTTATTATATTAAAAATCAAAGTTGGTAATTCATTATCCTGTTCCAACTGTAATATGTCAACAACCAAATCCTCTTTAATTTGGGAGTTCTGATGAGAAGACATAAAGAAACTGCATTCACACACCATGGCCTTGATGCCCTCATTTCACATTGCATAGATGCTAAAATAATAGAAAGTCACATGTAACATGGGGCAATCCAACCAATGGTAATGATTAAGGGGGGATTCTCATTCCCGAATTTTCCAATTTATTTTAATACATTTAACCCCATGCAATTACTTTATTATTTCTTATGTACCCTATGTCGGCAGGATAGAGGACGGGTACACATAAAGTGCATGTTTGCTAAGAATTACTCAACAGTACAATGAACAACATTTTAACTAATTTTTCTTCCAGTCCTCCGTAACATGCTAAAAGAGACTTTATGTTGAAGAATTGAAAGTTTATTTATACCTGAACTACGTAGCCTTTCAGTCATTCTGTCACGCTCCATCCATAGCTCTGAATCAAATGGATCCTAATTGTAAGCCAACACTTGCACCAGCACATCCCGAGACAACGGATTTTCTTTCTCATGCTTGGTGCAACTTCGCACTCCAGGTTCTCCAAACAGATGCACAAGATAGATCAATTGTTCTTCACGAGAGCTCGCTCAAGAAATTTCAAAATGATGCTAAACCTCCCTCCATGGTGATTTAACTATTCCTCAAAACACTAGCATCATTTCATACACAGCATGCATGCTGTGATTTCACGTGTCAAAAAAGTAAAAATATTTTCAACTTGCAGAAATTGGAAGGGAGTGTAAAGATGGATGATGCAGATAAGTTTATGCCTCCTTGGAAATCCAATGACGTAAAGGTAACAGCTACACCTAGAAATTGTGTTTATATCAACAAATTTATACCATATTAAATCACAACTGATGTGATGAGCATGAAATGTGAATTCCCTTGTTCTTAGACACGATTAAAGCATCAAGAACATATTGACAAAATCCTCTCTTTTTCCTCAGTCATGGATATGGATGCAACAAGCCATGCATCCAGAATTGAACTATAATAGCTATTTTAGAAGGAAATGGGTAAGTCCTCATCTGCTGCTATGCGCTTTTGGATTTAGTTCTTTTAAGTACTCTCAATTCTGAAAATTTACAAGCAGATGTCATGGAAAATACTTCCATTCAAACATGTCTCAATCAAAAAATGGCTAAAAGAAATTAAGCAGAAGCGAAAGGAGGAACACAGGATACAAAAAGCAGATATACATGCAGCAGTAACAGTGGCGGGTGTTGCAGCTGCCTTAGCGGCAATAGCTGCTGAAAACTCAAAACATGACGACACAATAACTGCCAAAGATTCGGCCGTGGCTTCTGCAGCCGCCTTAGTAGCTGCACAGTGTGCAAAAGTGGCTGAAGTAATGGGGGCAAAGAGTGAGCAACTTAGCAGTGTAATAGGTTCAGCCATGAACAGCACGAGTGCAAGTGAAATTGTAACACTCACTGCAGCAGCTGCAACGTGTAATGAAAAAAACTGCACTATAGTAGAAATTATATATACATGCATATTCCTATCTTCTGTGTCCTTCAAAACCTGCTATTAGAGTTATTTTGAACACGTTTTCATGTAAATCATTAAAGGAGTACCGTCTTCATTTTTCATTTAGGATTTATCTGGATTATTAGTTTATTGCAACTTTTGATTGATCTTGTTGCAGCACTAAAAGGAGCAGCTACACTCAAAGCACGATCAGGATACAAAAACAAATTGAATGGAAGTGCTCCAGTGCTGCCACTCGAGGATATTAATGAATCTGAATTTGATTTTGAGAAGTGTAAATCTATTCTAGCCAAGGGCACGGACCTTAACATTGAGACCACAGATGGTATGTTGATTAATACAAGCACAAATTAAATGCAGTTTCTAGCGTTCTATACAATAGAAAGTATGCTGCTCATGTTTGATTGATAAAAAAGTGGGAAATGGAGGAATAGATACACTTCCCACTAGGGGAAATACACTGGTTTTACTCCACCTTTCTTGAGGAAGAGAGAAGGTCAATTAAGTAACTTTCATTGTTTAACCTCCATTTAACCCCTTCAATTTGTGAGGAAAAGAAAAACTATTATCAAGAGGATAAAGTACCCCTTCAGTTCTACTTCCGCTAATCCTTTTCTTCTTTATGAAACAAGGTAAAGAATTCCCTTTACTGCCAACTCTACTTCCCATCTTATTTCTCGTACCAACCAAACACACTTTGAGGCCATATTGAGGGTACTGATGTAAACTTGGAACTTCCAGTGTTTTATAGAACTTAATTAGAGAAAATCTATAATGAGTCAAAAATGACTTAGCATTTGGCTAACTTTCAATATCATTCCTAATATGTTGCAATGCTTTTCACAAAAGTTAACTATAAATTTTCTATTCCTTCTTGTGACTCACGTGGAAACAGGTAGGTACTTGTTCAGGTCGGTAGCAGCCATACTCAATAGTGAAGCTAAGGTATGAGCATTTCCTTGTATGTAATCCTGACAATTTACTGCTGTCTAAAAATCATGTCATGACTTTAAACAAGATATTTACATCACAAAAGCGGTGAAGATTTTTAAACTCAGTTTTCATTAATTTATTTTGCTTGCATTGACTTGACTTGACTTCCAATGATAAAAATAGAGCTCAACTAATTCTATTCTATAAGAGGGAAAAAAAGAACTGACAAGTCAAACTATTCATATTGCCAACAGTTCAAAAAAAAAAAAAAAAAATTGAATCAGGTAGATTTTGGGGGCATCCTAACATGAGATCTTATTCTGTATTTCTACAGGTTATTCTCAAAATAAAGAATCCAAATGTGCTGAATGCTTTCACAAGGACAAAGGAAAGTAAGTTCTTTTTCTAAAGATAAAGAAAATTAGTTACACAATTTACCATGTTTCAATTTTCATCGTCCAATTAGATTATTTTTATTAATTGTTTTGTTTCTGTTTAGAAACTTATGGTTGTAGATTACCTACCTAACATTTAATTCAGAATTAACTACAGAAATGTATGTGATTTCACTTTTGATTAGGTGTTGTTCTTGACCTACATACCGAGTTATATAGAGATTCAGAAGTGGTTGAAACCGAGACTTGCTATCTTCTCGTCCTAACTACAAATAAAGGGATGATCAAGCTAGACATGGTGGCAGACTATCAATGTTACAAGACATGGTCCACAACTATCAATCATATGCTAATGCTCTCAACTTCATTTACGAGATATGAACTTCAGTTCTAAAAAAATTGAATTTTCATTTATGCAGAGTCATCATTTGTACCTCAAATCTTGATATGGAAGTGTGGCTGATAATATTCAAAACTGAAGCATCTATATTTGTTGATAAGTTCAATATCCATATCATAGAATTCAATAAGATTTCCACCAGGAAAGACCATTAACAGGTCTATTTGTTTCATCCATCCATAGCTTGATATATAGACATATTTGCATATTTGTATCAAAATTGAGTTCAACTTATTTCTTGTCACTTGTCAGCATCATACAAAACTTGCATATCAGATTGAAATTGCAAAAAACGCCAATAGTGATAAATGAAGAGATACATACTGCAAACATATTTATATTTCTCAGTTATTGAAGAATAGAATTATCACAATGGTCATTCAAAGCATTTCAATTCTCAGTCATAAATGATAAAATACTAAATATTCCTAGGCACTTAAAGTATTAGAGCAAAACTTAATATCATTGCATCAGAAAGAGCATAATCAAAGAAAACAGGAATTTTGACCACCGTGTCATCTCAATAATGAAAGCAAAGTAAGTCCACTTTTGGCTCTTTTCAGGGTGTGAACGTGTTCTTAGAAACTTATCCCATCAAATATTGAGCAAATTGAGAAGAAAAACCAAAGAGAAACATTATTCTGCTGTAAACATCCACATGCTTTACGAAACATTAAATTAGGTTGTCAAAGCTATAGTGAAATGATGCAACAAAGATTACAAGGCACTTGAGGATCATCTTTATGTCATAAAAAAGAACTAACCATTTTTTCCAGAAAACAATCAAGCCAACTCTTTCAGAGAATAAAAACGCTCAATGAATTCAGACCAGTATGTATAGGGCACCAATTGTCTCCATCGCAACATCAAAACTGAGATTTATATCAATTGTTCCAGATCATACATTGGATGAGTACTTGCACCTCAAACTTTTAAGTTAATTGAGATTCTAAATCATCAAAATTAAAAGTTAAAAGATATATGAATGCCATACATAATCTGAAAAAAAATGGTACAATGTGGCTAGGTGAAGACCAATTTTTTGCATACTCCATTGTAAAACCAACTGGATCCATCAAAAAATGGTCTGACTCATCCAGGATTCCTCTCTCTTCACTGTCAAATATCAAAAAAAATAAAATATTGAAATCGTACATAATACAAATCAAAAAAACAAAATACAAAGATCCAAAGATCTGTAAAACGTGCTGACACTTAATTTTATTACCTTGGTGTACAATCCAGGAAACGCATAGGAAGGTTACAGTGCAGGGTTGAGTAGTATGGTGTAGCATGGGCAAGCCATCAAGAAAAGGAAACTTTCCACTTTATTATTAACAGCCTCTGTGGAGAGATAGTTCATTACATCCTCAGTTCCCCTCTGAGAACCACGTTAACAATTAAGAACACCAAAAGATACATATGATATCAATCCCTCTGTTATACTAAACTGCATCTGATGTCTGTTTCACAAGCTTAATAATACAGTTATCTGATTGTTTGGTCCAGAGAATTTTTTTAAAAAAAAATCATGAGCATCAGCAAAGTACTTGATGGGCCGTGCTCATGTATAAAGCCATGGGGAGATTGGTTACAATCAGGAAAAGCACAGGCATTTGCACTTTTGAGAACCAATTAATACTACTGCTTATACTTTCTTTCTTTTTGTTTTTTAACGGATCAGACTCCTTCATTTTGGCTAATGTATACCCAGCAAACATCAAAGCAATTGGAAGCACAGGAAGGACAAACCTGTTATGCAAAGTCTGATAAGAAAATTACAAGCATTAATGACTGAACGGTGAAGACTGGCTCTGAATCACAGAAGCCCAAACGTGAAGTATAATATTCACCTGAATTCTATGTGGCCTATTAGGCTATAAATTCCTAAAACCCAGGCAACCATCCGATAATGCCAGAAATTGAAAATGGTACGACCGTAAAGAGCATGGCTGTGAATCCCTGGGTGATGTACCAATGCCAGGCATGAGTTCCATAATAATCTCCACCAGACGAAAGGAAATTGAACTTCAGAAAGTTTAGAGGCACAAGGACCCATGAACCGTACATCAAACAATCTAATAGAGAATTGAATCCAGGTAACAGACCCCTGATATGTATGTTCAGATAATGATTAGATATAAAGTAATCAGCACTTGTTTTTACTTTTACAAATAAAACTAGTATAATAAAGTTTTCTTACCAAAGAAGCATAGGGATCAATTAGGATTTAATGATGTTCATTAATTCGATATAAATTTCAACACATCTTTATCTGGTCCAGATATACATTTGCACGTCAAGCAAATATACATGAGATAAGTAATAACTATTCTTTCTTTGGTACAAGTTTCAAAGTTGGACTCCTCTGCATTACTCTGGGCTGATGGATAATACACTCAACTGCCCCCTCAAAATTACTAATTTTGCATTGTCCTATTTTCTATCAAACATTGTAGTCTATATTCTGGTCTATTCTTATAGTGAAGGATTACGCCAAGTAAGGGGCATGCTATTAAAATAGTATTGCTGGTTCAAGTTCAAAACAAAAAATTTAACTTACAGCAGTTTCAAGAGAAGTGATACAGCGTGTCAGCAAAGAAAGTTGACGTTTGCACTTACCCAATAGGAACCACTTCTAGAAGAATGAATTTGAGCTTATCCCTTGTCAAATAAAGATCTAGCAGGGCAACATAAACCCAAGTGATAGCACTTGTTGGATGAATAGCACATGCTAGAGCTGCTGCAGCCAATGCCACTTTCTTGAACCAGAAGAAGCACTGCTGGAAGACCCTCTCAAGGAGGGCCAGTAGTACAAGCTCACAAGTGTAAGGATAGACTCCATACTATTAGCTAAAGTACGTGTTATGCAAAAAAAACATAAACCAGTTTACCAACTGTGCAATGAGCTGATATTGAGTTAAGTGCTTCATAATCATCATCCTTTACAAACAATACACTAAGCATATCAATTTACCCAATCAAAGAAATGTAGGTACAAACCTTACAAAAGTTACCCACAAAAAAAAAGAGAGAAGGCAGGAATCAAGGAAAAAAAAGTGCGGGAAACAAAATGGCATATAGCAACGCAAGGATACAGCCAATTTTGCAACATAGTTGCCAAACATGACATGAGATATTTTGTACAAGTAGAGATCACCGGTGGCAGAAAATAAGGACTGCAGCAATCGTGGAGCCTTGTCTGCAAAAAATGGCAGTAAATGGAACATACGCAAAGTAGTGAGCATTCATTATTCAACAAAAGCAATGTAATAAACAAGCAAAATCACGTCAAATTGTTTCTTCGATTGTTGCACTTGCCACATTGCTTTTCCAGATTGAAGTTCAACATAGAAAATCAACATGGTGTTTAAAAAATTCACAAGCATATTTTGAGGCAATACCAAAACTCACAATAAAAGTCAAGATTTAAAATCATATTTCATAGTAAACTTTAAGAACCAGTCCGAAAAGTAACCTTTAAGTCTCCATTCCTATGATATTTCAACACAGTCCCTGACAGATTTACCAACTAGAAATAGGCAAATATTTGAAAAACCATTCCCATATTTACTAACAATTCAATTTGAAGTTAACAATTTTATACATGGAAAAAGTAAATTATAGAATCATATTTAGATACACTTTCAAATGTGTGGGAGAATGTCACTGTGCAAACCCACACACATACACAATAGATGAAGTTCAAAATCAGCACAATTTTACGTGGATTACCCAATTGGGAAGACAAGTTCAAAGGCACATAATATACCAAAAAATGAAACATAAATTCCAAAAGAACACACCCATTTTATAGGGAAAGCAAAATTACCATGAACCAAGGAATATCAATACTGAAAAAGGCCAGAACTTTATATAGAGCGGCAAACAGAACCGGATGCAAGTAAGTCCTTATACCCTTTTTCCATTCCCAGGTCAGATGCCCATACCTACATTCAGTATTGAAAAAATCCTTTCAAAACACAGATAAAACCCCCATTCAGAAAATTTTCTCTTTAGATTGGAAGCGTACTGATCCAAAAGAGATGTGGTGCGCTACTTCAAGAGCTTGCCAATGTTCATCTGGGTTGAAATATGTTGAACTACTAATAAGTTGATCATTCGTGTAACCAAACATAGGGTAAAGATTTTCTTTAGTGATGGTGAGGAGTTTTTGGGTAGACAACTTGTTGTGGTGAACATTTCTGATGACGAAGACAAATTAATAATTTCATTGAATTTCGGGTTTTTTCGTTTTTGGCGAATTGATAGTTCAATTCGATTGGAAATGGGCCGATGATCACAACTCATGACCTTTGGCCCTGATGCACGTCAAATTTTGAGCAAATTCCGTCGTTTAGCCCTTAATTAAATGTTTTTACCGTTTATGTTAATATTTGATTTAGCAATA
>CAIGRS010156908.1:0-30766 GCA_903798395.1 Fraxinus floribunda | reverse complement strand
ATACCTAATAATAGATAGTGAATCAAAACCACATAAATCCCAAATCATCAAGAGCACATACGTATCTCATTAAGTAGGTCTTTAGGTGCATGTATCTACATATACATGTTTTTTATATATTAATGTATGCACTCTATTTTTTGTTATATCATTTTTTTACATTATCCTTATAAAATAAAAAATATGAAAAAAAGGGAAAAGAAAAATGAGTTTTAAGTCATAACACTTTTAAGTGATATCATTTGAATATGTTATTTAGTTATCAAGTACTAGTAAAATTAATGAAAAATGAATAAAGTTTCCAATAACTTTGTTTAGAACTTGTTTGGAGTACTTGATATATGTTATTTCATGAATCATCTGCATGGCACACATTAAGCTCTTGATTGTGTGTGCAACATTGAGGAAGGCGGTCATCGATGTGGTGAGTTGACTATGAATATGAATTGACTTTTAATTAGTTGATCTAAGCTTAAGAATAGTCCCCATAAAAGAATACAATATTGAGCTTCAAAAGACTTGTTAAAATCTAATTTTAACGAGAATATAAAAGTCGTCAATTTTAAATAAAATTTTAAATTGGTCAAAATTGAAATTTTAGGGTTAAACATTTTAAAAACATTATTAAAAACCCTTTTAAATTTAAATTCAAAACTATTTTGAAATTTACAATAAGACCCAGGTTTAAATTTATAACCAAGACCTCCCGATTTTGTGAATTTCTTAATAGGTCCCTTTTTAAAAATTGCAAACTTAACCCTTTTATCATAATTGCATGTGAGGGCCTACAATTCCTAAAATTACATCAGAGGTCCCCACCTCCTATCCATTCTACCTGACCATATTTGTGAAAACCCTAACCCTAAACCGCCCCCTCTTTCCATTTTTCATTGCAGCGCCATTTCCGTCATTCGTGGCGAGGGCCGTCGTTCTTAGGCTACGACAACTCGCTTCCAATGGAAATCAACATAGGGAACAAGAATGAGAGAATTATGGTTCTTCTTCTCTTGTTCTAGCAAGAATATGAATTATATTATGTTCTTATTTTCTGAAACTCTAATGACTTATTAATATAAGTCAAAGTGGGCTTGACTAGTCTCTTAAATTTAACCCGGTCAAATATTTAATTAATCTAATTAATTAAACTCGGTCCATGAACTAATTAATCCAATTAATTAATTCGAACCAATTAACAAGCAAGCCAATTAATTAATTTACAATACTTGTTAATTAATTAATTGGTGAATCTCATTATTCTAGTTCTCCTTTTGTGTGTAACCCATCAGGTTCCCGATCACGATACCTAACGACGTGAATTATTATTTTTATCTAATAAAAAATGAAAAACTAAAATACCTCTTTTAATTTATCATCAATTCACATTCGTCGTCCCAAATTGACATCTAGAAATGTGTCGGGCAATACATGTGACGAAAAATGTCACGTGGTATGATAAAATCAAATTTGTTCATTTATTGTGAAACTATAATTCTTTCGTCAATATGATCCGACAATTATGGGATATGGATATGTGTCAATCTCAATTATCGATCATATCTTTCATCCAACTATTAAGTCAATATAAGTCGAAAACTCTTTTCGAATCACGAGTACACCTTAGTCAAGGATTTCATTATCAACTTAACTGAATAAGATATAGATCATAATCTCTTACATCTAAGAAAGACGAATCATCTATTGATCATTCACAACTTTCATATGATTCTTGACATATCCGGATGATGCCCTATTAACGACCATTGACAGAGCAACATCCAACATCACCAAAGTATGACTATCTTCATATAAGACACTATGATGACCTCAAGTCAAAGGACCAATTCCACTACCGAACGTTAGAAACTAACCTTAATAGTCAGATAGTTATCCATGTAAAATCTCCCAGCGGGTCTCCAATGTTTTGTTCTATACCAAATCATCAACGTGTTCATTCAAGTGTCACCTACTTTACCTTGTGGATCAACTACTTACTTCACAAGTAAGAAATGCCACACGTGATGGTCTATTCGTATCTCGTTATTACATACAACAATGGACGATTTAAAATTTATTCCTATATAATTTGTATATCACGATCACAACTCCCTGTGATTAACAAATTACCAGACTTGAATCTACGGATTCTATTATTTAATTTATCANGACGATTTAAAATTTATTCCTATATAATTTGTATATCACGATCACAACTCCCTGTGATTAACAAATTACCAGACTTGAATCTACGGATTCTATTATTTAATTTATCATAATATTAATTCAATTAAATAATACTTACAATAACCACAAATGTTGTCCTTGAACCTTTCATCTTTTTCATACAAGTCAACAACCCTCATTTGAATCTCCAATTTTCGTTATTTTCTGAGTCGAAGAGATTCAATGAGAAGAACTAAAACTACATTTTCTGAAGGTACAAAAACATCACTGTCGCAATGACATCTACCAGATAAAGCTTGCCATAAGTTCGAGTTTTCGTTGAGTATAAGACTCTGATGATCACCGTTCGAGCAACTGTCGGAACGACAGGGAATCACTGTGCTTGGTCTGATTTTTCGTCCATATTAAATTTTGATGGAGACAGAAGACTGAGAGTAGCACGCCATCCAAACAAAAAATTGCCATCCATTCAGCTTTTTGTTGAGTGATTTGCTAGCATATCAAATATGCTTTTGGAGAATTGTCCTTTCATTTTGACTTTTAAGCAACTCAAGGTGTGTTTGAGCTATATTATTTTGGAAAAATGTATTCTGAAATAATAAATTGATGGAGAATGTATGGTTGAAAAAGAAGGAAAAGTCATTGGTGGGATGGGATATATTATTTTGTTAAAGAATGTGCAGTTGAAAATGAGTAAAAGAATAAGAATGAAAATTTTAATTTGTACCAAAGAGGGGCTCAATTTATGCTACTCTATGTATCATTTGTCACCTTCTATGGAAGCAGGTCAACCCATTTGTTGCTTGATCCTTTAATAGATGAGCCTAACCTATTTAAAGGTATGTTTGAGGCTTACATTTGGGCAACGTATAATTGGGCCTCATGATGATATTTCTAACCAATGCATTTAGGCCCATTGGTTTCTTGATCTTGATCTTGCTCTTGCCATTTTAGTCATCTTCGGCCATTTCAATTATTCTCTCTCTACGTGAGTGGGATTTAAATTTTGGTATGCTTCTAGTTGCCTTGGTCACGAATTTTACTTGAAAATGAGCTATGAGGATTTTTTTTTTTTGGGTCTTATCAGATCTTGTATCCTTAGTCAACAAGTTTCTTGATATGATTACCTTTTGATTGGTTGCTTGGTAAAAATTACCACTAGCTCTAATAGAAGATGAGCAAAAAGTTATTGTGAAAAGTTTTAAAAAGTATCATCACTATGCCTTTAAAATAAATGCATTCTTTCAACCAGTAATTGTTGAGGCTATAATTTAAGTGGAAAAGCAACCAAGCCAGCCGCCAACACTGTTTGAGAAAGTAGCTATTCCTAGCTTTGCGAAATGTTTATTCCTAACCTCTCACTATCGTCGAGCCTAACTATAAGACCTTGTATACTCGAGGCTAGTTTATAAAACTCCGATAGTTTGAGATCTATTTGCGGGATGTTTATTCCTTGTCTTATGAGATGCTTATTCCTGGCTTCACGAGATGTTTATTCCTCTCGTCTCTCACTATCGTTGAGCTTAACTATTAGACCTCGTCATTCCGATGCCAGTTTATAAGATTTCGATAGTTTGAGAGCTATTCGTGAGATGTTTATTCCCTGCCTCGCCAGATGCTTATTCCTGGCTTAGCAAAATGTTTATTCATCATCTCTCACTGTTGTTGAGCCTAGTTATAAGACATTGTCTATCCAAGACCGTTTATAAGACTTCGATAGTTCGAGAGATATTCACGGGATGTATATTCCTTGCATTACTAAATGATTATTTATGGCCTCGCGAGATGTTTATTTCTCTTCACTCACTATCGTTGAGCCTAGCTATAAGACCTCGATATTCCGAGGTCAGTTTATAAGATCTTGATGGTTCGAGAGCTATTCGTGAGATTTTTATTTCCTGCCTCACCAATGCTTATTCCTGGCTTCACGAGATGTTTGTTCCTCATCTATCATTTTGGTCGAGCGTAGCTGTAAGACCTCGTCATGTCGAGGCCAGTTTACAAGACTTTGATAGTTCGAGAGTTATTCGTAAGATATTTATTCCCCACATCGTCGAGGCCAATTTACAAGACTTTGATAGTTCGAGAGTTATTCGTAAGATGTTTATTTCCCGCATCGTCAGTGCTTGTCCCTGGCTTCTCTAGATGTTTTATCATCACCTCTCACTATCATCTAGTCTAGCTGTGAGACATCGTCATTCCGAGGCCAGTTTATAAGACTTCTATAGTTCGAGAGTTATTCGCATGATGTTTATTCTCCGCCTCATCAGATGCTTATCCCTGACTTCACGAGATGTTTTATCCTCACCTCTCACTATCGTTGAGCTTAGTTTTGAGACCTTGTCATTCTGAGACTAGTTTATAAGACTCCGATAGTTCGAGAGTTATTTGTAGGATGTTTATTCCCTGCCTCATTAGATGCTAATTCCTGGCTTTGCGATATGAACTATCATTTATCCGAGGCCTCAAAACCTCATCCTTCCGAATCTATTTATTAGATTTTGATAGTTCGAGACGAGCCAACAACTTGATATTCATTCCTCGCTCTTCGAGATGCCCCACCATATAGATGTTGCATTCCAACTACATTTATCTTCAAAGAGTTTGTCGTACCTCTACATCAAATCTACCTCAATCAAAGATGCCTTGCTTAGTCCAACCAATATTCTCCTAAATGCACCCACTTAGTCGAGCTTATATTTTCCTAAGAACATCAGCTTAGTCGAGTCGCTATTCATGATCCCTGTTCATAGAAGAATCATCCACCATGGAAAATGCCTTTGAAGAGATGCGTGATGCCTCTTTCGGGGCTACCTCTGTCAAGGATGTCCACGTCGTCAGGAGAGACGTGTGATGCCCTCATTAGGGTCGCGTCATTTACCCTTCGAAAGTGATGATCTCTACGGATACACTATCTACCGTGGAGAACACCCTTGAAGAGATGCATGACGCCTCCCACGGGGCTATCTCTGTTAAGGATGTCAACTTCGTTAGGAGAGGCGTGTGACACCCCCATCAGGGTCGCCTCATTTACCTTTCGAAAGTAATTCTCTCCAAGTATGTAACATCCACCGTGGAGAACGCCCTTGAAGAGATGTGTGATGCCTCCTACGGGGCCACCTCTATCAAGAATGTCCATTTTGTTAGGAGAGGCACATGACGCTGTAATACCCCAAAACTTTTTAGAAAAGAATTTAATTAGTTTACATGCCATATTTTATTTTTTTAAAATTGAGGGACTAAAGTGATATAGGTATTACTTCGATTTTGGGCTACATTTTTTAGATATTGTTAAAGCGACTGAAATTATATCAATATGGGTATCGTTGGATAGCTTGTTTTTAATCATGTAAATTAGGTTCAAGAAAAAGTTAATTTGGATAAGTGAGCCACAAGTTACCGAGGTCGAAATTTTTTGCTTTAAATTGTAATTTATTGTAATTTTGTTTTTTTAAATCAAAGTTAATTGGGATGGATAGTCACGTGATATGATAATTGTTATTTTTGTTTTTAGAATTCTATTTAAAGTCAAGTTGAAACCACCTTTTTGTTGTGATAAGTATTTTGTACACGTCACCTTGTGGTTGGTTTACTAGAAATTCAATTTTTATCAAATGTGATAAATACGATTTTTCATCACAATTATACTATGACTCAACTACTATTTTTTACTATAAATAGTGTGTCATGTCCTTTGGTTTACTAGAAATTCAATTTTTCTCAAATGTGATAAACTCGATTGTTCATCACAATTATTCTATGACTCAACTACCATTTTTTTACTTAAATAGTGTGTCAATGTCCCACAATTCACTACCACAGAATTTTACACAACAGCTTTCATATAAAGCAGCTGTAAATTCTAAGTACATTTTTTATTATCAAAATCTCGTTTGATCAATCAAGGTAAGATATGTTTTGTGCAAGTGGTTTGTTTATTTATGCTTTTATATTCCGTAATTTATGTATGAATTGACAGTGGACCTTCGGGTTCGACCTAACGAAATGTGAAATCTTCCGGGAATTCAAAATGAGAAATAATGGGTATCTCGTTTGGCCACCGATATACTCCATAAAGAGAAATGTGGTATGGATTGTTTATGTTATTGTTATATAATTGCGTATGAAAACTACACGTATCTTATTGGGTATTTTTTTTTTAAATACTCACTCTTACAAAAAATTTACAGGATAATTCGGGTCGATTGGAGCCGGGCGGGATGATGCAGCGGACTGTCGGGTGATCGAAGAGATAAAATATTAAGTTCATTTTTTTACTTTAAATTAGTAGTCAATTTTATTTGTTCAAAACACTTATTAATTTGTTTTAATTATAAATTTTTCACTTATTTTTAATTAAAGAATATTATTTTATCGGTTTTGCGAAATTGAATTTTTTGTAACACCTCAAGATGTAAGAAAATTTTGAGACGTTACAGACGCCCCCATCGAGGTCGCCTCATTTACCCTTCGAAAGTGATGCTCTCCACAGATGCACCATCCACCGTGGAGAACGCCTTTGAAGAGGTGCGTGATGTCTCCCACGGAGCCACCTTTGTTAAGAATGTGCACTTCATTAGCGGAGGTGCGGACACCCCCATCAGGATTAACTCATTTACCATTCGAAAGTAATGCTCTCCACGGATGCATCATCCACAGTGGAGAACGCCCTTAAAGAGGTGCGTGATTCCTTCCACGGAGCCACCTCTGTCAAGGATGTCTACTTCCTTAGCAGAGGTACATGACACCCCACTAAGGTCACCTCATTTACCCTTCGTAAGTGATACTCTCCACGGATGCACCATCCAACGTGAAGAACACCCTCGAAGAGGCGTGTGATGCCTCTCACGGGGTCACCTTTTTCAAGGATGTCCACTTCAATTGATAAAGTGTGTGATACCCCCACTGGGATCGCCTTTAATTCCGTCGAAGATGATGCTCTCCATGGATGAACTATCCACCATGGAGAAAGCCCTTAACGAGGTACATGATACCCATGTAGAGGTCACCTCTGATTCAATCGAAGATGATGCCTTTCGTGGTTGGATCAAATACCATGGAGAGGCCTTTGACATGGTGCATCAACCCCATGTAGGGATGTCAGCTTAGCACACCAACTCCCATTCAAAGCATCATCTTTGCTACTCATGTCCAAAACATCACCTCTGCAACTCATGTCCAAAGCGTCGCTTCTACCCAAAAGTTCATGCATTATATGAATATCCATACTCGGATTCTTTTTTTTTTTTGGGGGAGGGGGGGGGGGGGGTTTATTTGCTCGTGTTATTAACTTAGTTTCAGGTGAAATATCATTCATTTATGTATCACAAGGAGATTAGTGCTTTCAATTTTGTTTGTGTCTGCATGATGCCTCCTAAGCGAACCGCTAAAGGAAAGGAGAAAGTTGCATCCACTTCTGGTATTGTTCGTACACGGCGACCGTNCTATTGTGATACTAGTATTTTTGTATCATTACATCATCCGTGCCAGCATGTTGCGACACTATTTTCACTACTGTTAGTATGTATGTCACATTATCCACATTATCAAAATGTTGCTTCACTATAGCACTATTATTGTACTAAGTTACAGGTCATGATAGGCTCTCTACATATTATATCTTGAAGAAATTTCATGTCATTATTCACTTTATTGTCATGAGTAATTTGAGGGGCAAATGGGCCCCAAATTTATTTTATATATGTGCATTGGAGATATTATGTTGTATTACAAGTTGGTGTAGTCCATATTATAGATGAGATGCTACATATATTTTGACAAATTAAATGCGATATCTTTCAAGACAATCTGTAAGCCCTCGCTTTTGAAAGTAATTTGTAAGTCCTCGCTTATTGGAGCTATTCATATTTCTGAGGTAATCTATAAGACCTCGTCTACTTGATAGCTTATATTTCAAAGTATGACCTGCACATGAATGTAGAATTTAGACTTGGGAGACTATTGTTACACTTATAAATTACATGGCATCAACTATTCATTGGATTTGACTAGTGACCTTTGTCTCCTAACGAGGAGTTCTAGCGTGTGGGTGATGACTACGGGAAGGGAGGTGGAAGAGATTCTGTTGTCACATTTTTTGAGATCAACACTAATAGTGCATAATATTGGATGGTTACGATTGTAATGATGATGATGATGATGATGAGGTTGATAATATTTTATCATCTACAATAATAGAAATTCTCGAGTTGAATTAAGGAAGTCCAACGAAGATGATTTTGCATCAAATGACATGGAAAATGAATTGGATGAAGAAGAGACTATTAAATTGGAATAAAGTGCTAAATATTATTTATGATTTTTTAAGTTGGTGTTCGTGTCTAATCTAACTTTAAGAACTGATTAGCAATCAATTCTAGTATTTATGATTTTGAGCAATATATTTTTTTTGTCAAAATTTGAAGAATATGTGAAAGTTCAAGTATGTATGTATATATATATATATATATAAAGAATATGTATAAAGTTCAAATAATTTTATTTATTTATTTATTAGTTTAATATATTTAAAATAATATTAAAAATTGGAAAATGAATAATTACGTATATGCTTCGCATAGACATACATATGCTTGTAATGTTTGATGTTTAACTAAAACGCATTACGTATTTTAAAACCTTGATTTATAGTGATCAAAGATCTATATTTAGTAGTCTTACCTTCACTGGACTATTGCACCACAATAAATTAGTTATGTGGTGGAAAGTTTCAATAAGGTTCTGAATCTTTCCTTAGTCTCTTTGGAATCCTTTTCTAGCTGCTCTTACCTTGGATCAGTTTAGGGTTTTCCATTTAGACATTAATTTTTTTAATTCATCAAGTTGGGTTGGATTGAATTGGGTTTTAATTCATAGCCCAACACAACCCGACCTCAAATTTAATTTTCTAACCCAATTCAATCTGTTTGAACTTAAAAATCAACCCAATCCGATCTATTTGGGTTAGTTTTTACCCAACCCTACTCTCTGGGATAACTTGACCACATTAATTTAGTCTCTATGAGATAATACGCAGACTCATAATTTCACTTTATTATTTGTCACTATTTGTACACTTCGTGAATCACACGATCAATTGACTTCAAGGTCAATTTATCTCGTACTCTTGGTAACACTCACAAAAGATTGGGAACACACTCCATATGAATTTGGAAAAGTTGGGTTGTCTCGAAGTTTGCATCAAAAAAGTCAATTTCAAGGCGATTTATCTCGTACTCTACACAATGAACGTGCATAAAAGATTGTGAACGCATCAGAAAATTTGTGTATACATTGAGATTAATTTGGTTGATATTAAATAAAAATTATGCTACTTGTGTTGAAATTATTGTTCAAAATCAATAAAAACGAATTTGGAATGAAAAATGGATTTGGAAGCCAAAAGTTTGCACTATGCGACTGCATAGTCCAAGAGGGATCTGATCGCATTTATAGATGCAAGCTTTCAGGCCCTTCAGTTGAGTCATCTATGCGACCACATAGAATTGATCTATGCAGTCGCATAGGTTTAAAAAATAGTTGTTGGGGGGTTGACTTTCTTGTTTGAATTTTTAGTGGCTTTTGGTGAAAAATTTGTAACTTTTCATGAATTTTTGACACCAATTCGTGGGTATTGATTGAGACTTATATATAGATATCTCATGATCAACACAAATTACATTAAAAAAAAAATTATTGAAATAATTTGAAATTGCATTCCATTACAAAATAGAAAAGATAAAATTATTTTCATTCATATTCAAATTCCTACTCGTGTTCTTGAAATTTTGGCAGAAAACACTAAGTACTTAAGCGTATTTCTATTATAAGGCTTGATAAATCATACAAACCATTTGCCAAAAAACCCTTTAAGCACCAAATTTCAATTCGAGAGGGAGCAATTATCGTTTGAGGACAACGATATAATCATTGTATTTAGGCTTTTTTATTCTTCTTTGATGATTATGATTATTTGTTTCTAGTTTCTTCTCTAAGCCCTTTAAGTGGAAGAACAATATTTTACTACAATCTCAAACGATAATTCTGCGATGGAGAATGGAACCACCATGGCTACGATCAAGTGATGAATTCATATTCATGAATTCGAATTCAGTAAATCATCACTTTGTCTTCTCAACTATTTCGATAAGTTGGATTTTATTGCGATTTCATGAGCATAAAATGGTACACTTTTAATATGAATATAATATGCACATTATCGGTGTATTTCCAACAAATCTTAATATGAATTTTTTGTGTGCATATTAAATTACACGTGCAATAGATATGAAGATATTGCATGAATAAACTTTAAGACAGATTTTTGATGTATCACGAGTGTGATAAATATGTTTTATTGCAACATTTTAATTAGGAAAATTCATGATACCATCAACTTGTTGAATGAGTCGATAAAATAATATTCCAATTTATGTTCATGGGTAATGAATCTGTGTATTATAGTGATTAAATGCACATAATCAATAGTGATTCTATAACGTGAAATCATTCATTTATATTTGAATTCATTTATTTACTGTTGCCTACATTTATGTCGAATTGGTTTGTGTCAACTATTATGAATTCCAAATAAGTTGGTTATTATATTCTAATTATGTTTAGGATATGAAATCTTCATCACGTATGTTGATAATGTTACTAGTGCAAATCAGATAACTGAGATCATATTTGTGTAGTAATTTTAATTAGCTGGAATTCTACTTGTATATTTTCTCAAGGAAGATATGGAAAGGCATATTTATGGATGCATATGCCTTTGGATATATAGATAATAGCTGTCCAAATTATTTCTCACTAGTCGAACCATTATGTATATCTAATTTACCGATTTTCTTATTAAAAGGAATTCTGATAATGAATTAAGATAATCCAAGTGGTGGCATAACTTCAATGGTCTTGGGTGATTGTAGTCTTATAAATAGTTTGCATTATTAATTGGGCCATAATCCGTTTTATGCTCTCACTGAAATTAGTGCAACATATATTTAGTATGTAAATACTAGAATATTTAGTATGTTCATGGGTAATGAATGATTAAATGCACACCATGTGTAAATTCAAATTGTGTTTGGCAGAAAAGTGTGTTGTTTTCAAAAACTGTACAATGTGATGTCGCCACGTGCCACAATATCAAACTTGATGTCAAAATTAGTGTACTTGTAGCATGGTTGCATATATATAAACATATTAATTACATTTAGCACGATTAAATTAAGTTACCTGCCAAAACCCATTAATCTACTCTGAATCATGAGAATCAGAGACGATCAAACTTCTTCTTCTTACCACTTACCCACCCCATCCATCCGCACCCCAACCCAACGGCTAGTTCGCAAGTTCAGAAGTTTTTGTCTGAACATTTGAACCTTGGACTTTGGGGAAGGGAAGGATGAGATATATTAGTCAAGAAACAATTAAAGAAGAGTGAGAAGAATCCTAGCCGTAAATACTAAATACTAATAATTCATCTACATATTCAATAGGAGCATGAGAGAGATAAACGGCATTAATTGTTGAAGACAGGATACATTAATTTCTCTGACTGCTAAATTAAATGGCCTTTCGATGATCTCATTGCTACCACCCACCTGCCCTTCTCTGCAATCTAACCCACTCCTCCACAACTCATTTAATGTACCCTTTTCCCTTTACAGTAATGCATTAACTGCATTTTGCTCTCAAGATTAAGAGCCATTAATCCATTCATAAGTGTTGATTAAAACTTTAAAAAACATGGGTCTGCTTGTATGCGTTTTTCATAGCTTTAGCTTGCTAAATGCAGGGCTAACTTGTGCAGAAACAGATTCGTTTATTGGTGGAGAGGGTCTCAGTATTACTGGATTTGGTGGTGGTGCTGCACATACTGGGATCACTGACCTCATTTGAACTGCTGGAGCTGTTCTTTGTGGATTGTACCATTCTGTGAATATAGACCAACCCTTGATTGCAGGAACTGCAATTTTAGACGGAGTTGTTAGTCCAACAAGGCTAGTTCTATTATGGGTTGTTCTTGCAGCATCTGCTATTTGATCAGGCACTGAAATGTTGAGCTTCCCATTATTGCTCATTTCAATAGGCTTCTTGATGAACTTCGATATACCATTGAACAATTCATCCTTGTCCCTTTCCACAACGGCTAACATTTCTTGGAGTTCAGCTTGTGAATTCTTCATGATTTGTGCCGGGGCAGGCTTTGGTTCTGTTTGATAGAAAGCTTGACAATTTGTGGACAAACTTGGGGGTAAGATTTTTGACATTGTTCTGGGTGGTGGAGGAGGGAGCAAAGATAGAAAACTGTTCTGTTTTTGCCTTGATTTTTCCAAATTAGAATCTGAAAACAGATCCATTAACCTCCATTGTTGTTGCTGTGCAGAACCAGAACTGCTTGTAGCATTGTCTCTATGAGTCCTCTGCATTCTTTTTCTGGGTTGATTCTGATGAATATGATCCTTTCTCCTGATTACTCTAATTTCATCTTTGCGTCCAAGATTGGAAAGCACTCTACCAACTATTACTCGATCTTCGTCGTCCTCTTCCCTGTTGTCGACTTCCTTGCTTGTCTGAGACAGTGAATCAAAATTTGGCACTGCACAGAAGAATCTATGTTTTTTAACATTCAACGATGTATGAACAATTGATAAGAAAAGATAGAAATAGCATATGAAATATACTTGTTTTCAAAGATGACCAGGCAGCAATTGCAGCATTCTTCTCAGCTTGCTTCTTTGTCTTGGCTGATTCACCAGTAAAACTCATACCAGCAAGCTCTACTGTACTAGTAAAAACTGGAACATGACCAGGACCTGTTCTAATAGTTGTGTACAAAGGAAGATCCAGTCCAGCTTTGTGAGCAGTCTCCTGAAGGAGATTCTTATACACTCCAGTCTCGTCCTGAGGAGATACAGAAACAGATTGAGCATATGAACAGGCAGTATATAGAAAACCATTTGCAGCAGAAATGAACTTACAAGAACTCTTGCTGTTAAGGATCTTGAAGGACCTCTGGCAGAGAGAGTATTGAGAGCCACTTCAGCAGCGGCGTGCTCGGCCTGCCGTAAAGTGGTGCAGTAAGTAGGACTTTCAAAAATTTCTCCATTGAAATTGACAGAACCTTTGAATCTTGGAGCATGATCAGGACCTTCTCTTATGCAGGCATATGAAGGGAGGTTGAAACAGCTTCTTTGAGCAAGTTCTTGTAGCTGATTCTTGTACATATCTGCCTTAAACAAACCAAACCCATCAGACAACTTGCATAAACCAACATATTTTGAACAAGTAGAAAGGAATGAACTTACTCGCTTGAAGTGATTTGATTCTCCTCACTGCTTAAGCAATGGGGTGTTAAATGTGTGTGTGTGTGTGTGTGTGTGAGAGAGAGAGAGAGAGAGAGAGACTTGCTGAAATGGAAAGTCTACTTTTCCATCCCAAGGGAAATGCTACTTGGTTAATTTTATATTTGCTTGCATAATTTAACTTTGATAACTCTTATACTTGACACTCTTCCAAAAACCATCTAAGACATTGATTTTGAGTTCATCTATCACATCACTACATAGATTTATTTTTTTTTGCACGAAAAGAGGAATGTCAACAAAAGTGTAGCATAATCCATAGCATATTAGTTTATATAACCCCTTTTGGTCCTTTTTCCAATACTGCACAGGATCAGATATAACATGTTAGGCTTCTAAGAAATTTGTTGACTCAATTAAAGTTTTTGTCTTTTGACTTCCATTCTGAATTTGCTTCAATTTTATTGACTCGTTAAGCGTAATGTCACGTCCCATCCGATACCATGATCATGGTCCGCCGGTAGATACGTAGGTGACAAACACCTACTAGTTTGGCCCTTGGTATAACAGATCCAACAGAGATGTTCCCCTCTGTGTTACTGTAATTTATACTTCAACAAGAAGCAATATACAAGTGGGATTAAGAAAATAACAAAAGGAATGGCCAAAGCAAACAATTAGAACTCTTTACCAACTCAACAAACACAATACACAATTGGGATTAAGAAAGCAACCCTCATACAAAGCCATACGGCCAAAGAAACACTCCACGCCCGTCAATCAAGACACGTACAATGACATAACAATATGGTAAGTTAAATCACCACTAAACAGACGTTAACGAAGACCAACAGATGAGTTTGAGCATTGTCCATCTGTCGTTGCAACTTGGTCTATGTTGGTCAGAGAGTACTGCTGATTCCTCCAGATGTGTTTGATTCTCCCATTCTAGATGCCAAAGCGAGAACTTCAGGTGACATTTCCCAGCTTCCACTTTTCCTTCCCCAACTGGATCTCCTGGGATGTATTCCAGCTCGATCACCCTCGTCTACAGTGTTCCTTATCTCTGGGGACATTTCACCTAATCCACGTTCCTTAATGTTTAAGCCATCATTGTCACTCAACTGCCCTTCGTGTTGATCCAAGACAGCACCGACATCTCCCCACATTGCCTTCCTTCCCATCTCAATGTCCTCCACTGCTTTACACATATTTGGACTAACAAAACCACCAACACCTACAGATCGAGCCGGCAAAGCAGGTTCCCTTGGTACCTTTGCCCTAAAATTGTTCTTAGATGGATGGACAGGACTGCAAAATATTTCAACGAAGTTTTGCACAACTCCTTTGTTATAGGGATTGGCACGCCGATCATACCGATATCTAAAATTCTCATAAGTAGTCTGCAAACAGCACGGAAACCTTTTCCATTAGTTAGAACAAAAGCATGATAGTTTTAAATAATGATAAACCTAAATCAATAGCAAGATTTTTATACCAGGTTGACAAGAGAAAGGTCAGCTCTTACCTGATCTGTACTGATGAGATACAGATGGAATGCAGTAAGACCACCAACAAACCAAACTGATATAAAGGTGTAGATAATTAAAACAATAGAAGTGGGGGTCTTGACCATTGCTTTCCATATTGATATCTCGTCAGTAACCATAATCCTTTTTATGTAAACCCAGCAGAAACTGAAAACATATATACAAAGAAGAGTCGTCGAGAAGACAAACATGAAGAAGAAGCGGTAGTTCCTCTGCGACCAAAGTTGTCAAAGATTCAGAACACAAGTCAAATTGCAATCATAAAACACAAGACATAACAAGACAATAGTGTCTATAGTTGTCGGCGATAGGTGGGAGATTCAGTTCTAGACAATGTGACAAAGTATATACCTAATGGCAGAGCTAACAAGAACTTAATGATTCTAGACCAGAGAAAACCTTAAATGTCTAACAAAGGGTACTGGCAATTATGTGCTATCAAAAATAAAACCGTCGATATTTTTTTAACCAGAAGCAAGATTAAGCAAGATTGACTCGGGCTATGCAATCGGCACATATGGGAAAATTGCACAAACTGGCATAATATGATTTCCACTCCCTCTATCCACAAATAATGACTTAGTTTGACTGCTGCAGTCGAACAGACAGGTTATTCATAGCCATGTTTTGTATAGATTTCTTTGCCTTTTGGCTAAAGAAAACGTTTCCAAGTAGTACTATTTGATAAGAAAAATTCTGTGCAGGTATTTTCTTCGAGATTCAATGAAATCAAACGATATAACACACTGAAGAGTTAATGTGAAAGTCAAACCAAATTAATTGAAGATGGATGCAGAGGCTAATAATTAAGAGATTGAAGCAGTAAATCCAATGAATGGTGTGACATATAGCAGGGTGTGAAGGTGATGGTATAAAAAGTAAAACTGTAGCACAACTTTTTCACACAACAGTATCACAATTAATACTGGCTATCTCAAGCAGAAAAAAATAGCATTTAAACCATCTTTTAGATAAAGGTTATGCAAATGCATCAACTAAACCTTGATGTATGATTTATACTCCCAAAGTTCAAATACAGAGAAAGCCCACTTATTCTGGTAAACTGAGAAGATCAACTATAAAACCAATAAATCACTACAAATTCCATGGCCAGCCTCCTGTTAGATGTCTAATATGTTATGTGACTAGAAATTTTAGCAAGGTACAAAGGTCAACCTTAAAACCAAACTCCACAGCAAGCATATGTCAATGATGATAATTCATACTACTCTTCACTCTATCCATTTATTTGGAAGCAAAATTTTATTCCGTTATTTATTTCAAAGTTTGTTCCACATCAAAGAATTACGTTGTGCATACCAAATGTTTAAAGCTGAAATGGAAAATTCAGAGTGTTGCTTATTTAAAAAAGAAAAAGTAGAATACTTTTATCGGAAAAAGTGAAAAATTGAGTGAGCTAACTTTCAGAATATGCTTCTCTACTCAAGGCGACGTTCAACTTGAGATTATATGTTGACAAAGTAGCAGTGGAAAAGCAAGTCATGTACTAGAGAATGCATTCTTACCAGTCCAATGCACTGCCCCACCCAAGGGCAGTGATGATCAAATCGTTCGACACAGTTATTACATATGGAACAGTGAGAGCAGCGGGGAGGTCTATAAAGCATACACGTGTCGCAGTACTTAATCTTCACAGTAATGCCATTAACCTCAACTTCCTTAATGCGAGGCAAGCGTAACTGTGGGGTCTGTGCACCTTCTGCACTTCCATTGTAACCTTCAGGTTCTGGAGGGTGAGAATTACGAGGTATTATACCTGGATCCCTTCCAGAAGTTAGTAGGAGAAGAATTAAATCCTGAAAATTCAACAGAGCAAAAAAGTTATTCAACATTAAAACATGTTTCAAGATTCTTTTACATGACATGCACAAAAAGTACGTGTTCAGTTACTGCTGCCTATTGATAACGATCTAATGTCTAAGAGAAACAAAATAAGGTACAGTCCGGAGTAAAAAAGAAAGAATCTTTCTCATCTAAAACATCTTTTTGTTCACCATGAAACCTCCAAAATCAATCCATCAGCAACAAATACAATGTGATGATAATTCATAGCACTAGCACTACCTATAAAATCTTTTCTGATCAAACTTAATGCATAACTAAGCTAATCCTAAATGGAAAGGAATGATGTAGGGGGAGTTTATTAAAACCATTGAATTTGGAATATGGAAAAGTAGCTCCCGGGTGGGGAACGACTCCTTTGATGGGTGTCTCAATAGCTCTATTTTGTCAACTTAGTCTCAAAGCATGTTTATAAGTGTTATAGTTGTAATGCATAGAAAAGCTTACTTGATCAGGTAACATACGAAGGGATAAGTTACCAACAAATCAGGGCAAGTTTGAAGGCCAACGTCCTGTTAGAGATCTAACATGTTATAAGTCAGTACAAAGCCAAACTCGCAGCAACTACATGTCATATAGATAATTTACCTCAACGTGTAAAGACCTGGGTTTTCCTTGGAAAAACAAATGAACAGACTACTTCTCTAATTGCATCAACATTAGGCGTTGAGAAAAAATCTACACCAACTATCCCTGTATAACCATAGAATATAAACTTCCATCGTGACCCTATGACTTGTTACTTTAGGCTCTCAGCAACAGTATAAGGTTTAGGCTTTAGCCACTTGCTACAATATAAAATCCCACTAATCACAGTAAAACCAGTTTAGTCAAATACACGTAGCCCCTCTTGTATAAGTCAGGAAATTAACTGTTTTCCACTCCCTTTCCTTTTTCTTGAAAAAAATGAAGAATATAACCATCCATAGAATATAGATGTAATTAAACTTCTTGGAAATCATGTTGTCAGCATGCCCATATACACCTATTTTATGAGTTCAAAAAGGTACAGTTAGTTGATGAATACGCATCCTCTTTTTTCCTTTTTTTTTTTTTTTTTTTTTTTGACTGATAGGACGGAATTAGTGATAAAAAGAACAAAACCCACCCAAGATGTCCTGTCCAAAATTTCTTAAATATTAACTTTAGCATTAATAAGTAGTGACTAGTGAGTCCATCGCTGAATTAGGAAGTTCATCAAGTATACATGGACTACAACAATCAGTATAGATGCCATAATTTGAAGCACATCATTCACCAAAATAAACAAACCTCATTACTTTAGTTGCTCAAATTATTGTCCACCAGTCCTCCTTCCAGCTTTCGATGGTTTTAAAATTTATTCAATAAGTTGCGATATTTGGTATCTTGGAAGGAGATAATAAGAAAGAAGGAAGATTGTAGTAGAAATAAAACAATGAGCATGTTAAAAACTCTAAATTTGAATAGCACCATTAAACAGTGTCCCCCTCGATGAATAAAGTTTTCTGATACAGATATTCGACCTAAGGAATTTAAAATTGAAATTGCACAGCGATTACAAAATTGAAAAATCTAATAGACCAAAAAATGTCGCTAGGAAGAGAGACTTACATAAAATGTGAAAACAATGGCGACAACCATAATTGATGCTCCCCAGTGGTGTGAAAAATCATCCGCCAACTTTCTAGCAACAAATAAACAAAAAACAATGACAGGAGCCACAATCAGGAATATGGTGAGCCCCAATGACCTTGCATCCGGCCCAAATATAAACCTTCCTTGAAGCAAAAATTTCTGCAACAAGATAAGTAACCAAACAATTAAAAGCTTAGCAAAAAGAAAGAACACTATGCAATCTCCATAAATGACAAGGCATTAGAAAATCATCTTCATGAATCATGACTAAATGAATTCCAGGCTAATGAATTCAACATCAAAATTTCAGCACACAACTTCTATTTCTTCCCAGTGCCTGTTATATACCACAGGGAAGGATATTCCTAACACCAGAAAAATCTAAACTGGGGTGAAGAGCAAATGTCAATCTTAAATTTATATGTAATTGATAGAAGTAAACCACAGTACAAGTTGATTCAAGATAGAAACTATACCTTTAAACCCAAGCCAATCAGAATTCTTAAGTATTTAACCGATGTAGTGAAATGTATAAATTGAGACAAAACTAACATCCTTTGTAGAAAAAGATGCCCTACTTTTCAATCATAATGAGCTCTAATTTACTGAAGCCATGTTTGCAATTTAATGCCTGATTCACAGATGCTATGCATACATTTAATTAATACAAAGGGAGTTAACTTTAACAATAACCATCCCTCATTTATCCCATTCAGACATTTCTGATTTCACCAAGCCGTAACACTACTTCAATAAGCCCATACATATTGAATAAAAAGCCTATTTTTCGACCAAATTAATTATACCATGCCTCAACAGTTAATAAATAAAATGTGATAAGATAAAAATCAAGGCTTTGCCCAAGTTTTTCTTCTTCGCTTTTGTTTTCCTCAAATTAAACTTCTTTTCACCCAGTGCAAACTAGAACCACAAACTCTAATGAACGGAGAATTTAGTATAGAAAAAATGTCTAATGAAGCATAATAATCATCAACTAGAAAGAAATAAGAAAAAGGAAGCACTCACATTGCTGCCTTTCCAAGTCTGGTAAATCCGGAGGGTATCCGACCCATCAGTGGATCCGGATAGCGGATCGGGCCTCTTCGGAGGAGGAACCACGTACATCTCTCTATTATCCTTCTCCTTCAAGTTGAAATCTTTAATACAAACCCCACTACTAAAACTCTACACAATCAAATAATGCTACTATAATTACACATAAAACAATATAAAATGAGTGGTTACTTGAAATTTGAACTCTCCGACGACAAAAGTAGCCGTTAAATGAGTTCGATTCCGGCGACGGCGAAGAATCACAAGAAGAAAAAAGGGGAGAAGGGAGTCTTGGCACAGTGGGTTTGTTGTGTGTTCTGCTTTTTAGGTGACAGTGGGATTTGATGTGAGGGTGCACGCTTTACAGAATGTCAAACTAACGTGGCATGCCTTGATTGGATTTTCCTGGGATGGGACCCGTTTGGGAGTTGGCTGTGGACCCCTACTCTACGCTACTGGATCATTTCCCGATTCCTAGTGACATTCCAAGTTCCTACTGCTGTGGCACTTCCAAAATCAAAACCTTTAAATCGTCGTTAAACATTACTTTAATCTTTAATTTGTGTTAGCGAATGTTTCAAATTTTGGAGGAGGAGTCCATCGTGACGGAAAACGTCAATTGCACCTTCCGCTGACCTGAAAAATACAAAAATTGAATATTTTGACCATTTAAGCAAACATTTCCATCAATCCATTAATTTCCATCATTCACTATTCAAATAACTGTTCATTTCCTTTTATTTTCTGCCCTATTTATTCTTATCTCTCTTTTAGTAAGTGTCGAACAAATTCCAGAACGAAGATGGAGATAAATGTCAATAAATGTGGTTACTCTATGCAAATGAAGACTTCATGCACGAATTTGAACCCATGAAGAAGATTTATGAGTTGCCCAGTGGATGTAACTTCGTTAACTAGTGCAACCCTCTAATATGTGGCAGATTGAAGGAGCTTATCCTTAAATTTATATGGGTAGGAGGAAGATGTAAGTTGAAACAAACAACTTATGTTCAAGAAATCGTAGTGCATAGAAGGCTTGGTTCATTGGATTCGTATGTGAGTTTTTGTGAAATGGGTCTCTAATTAGATATGGGTTAGATTTGAGATCATATGTTGCGTTTGTGTTTTGGGATGTGAGTTTTTGAATTGAAAATCATGTGTTGTCTTTGGTCCTACAACTTATTTTCCAATAATAAAATATGTTATTATTGAGCAGTGCTTCCATATTTTTCATTTTCCAATATTTCCCTTCTCTGTTGAGTGAATGCTTCAGAATACACGATGAACGCAAAACATTTTAGGAGAAAATACAATGCAGGTCCCAAACCTTTTTCCTAAGTTGTGGATGAAGTCCCAAGCATTTTTAATAAGTTGCAAGGTAAGTCCCAAACATTTTACACTAGTTGCAGATGAGGTCCCAAACCTTTTAATGAGTTACAAAGCGAGTTCCAAACCTTTAGTAAATTTTACATTTTCACGTGTAGAGGTTGCATCATGCACCTGCTGACCATCTTCATCAGCAATGTGTGCATCATCTTAACCTCCGTAATTCGAATAATGTTATTTATCATTATAATAATGAAATATTGATGACGTGGCAACTAAATTGGAATAATGAGATATGGCAAGTCAATCCCCCTCTCTCATGAAAATTAAATTCTCATATCCTATTATTCCATCTACATATCATTGATGTTTCATCATTTTAATGATAAATGACATTATTCCAGTCGTTCTGTTCTATCCTAGCCTCAGCATTTTCATATGTTTTAGCCTCTTCTTGAATTCAAATGCATGTACCTTATCAATGTGGTCATCATATACTTTACCCCCTCCCCCAGGTTCACCAACATGATCACCATTGACTTCACTTCCCACGAGTCTACCAACATGACCATCAACATGAGTTTCACCACACTTAACATCTGTATTTGTTTCAACACCAACACTCCAAAGTTCGATCCTACTTCAACAGACAGTGATTGTTCACGAAAGTATATTTCGAATTAAAATCACAGCAAGTGTACGGTTCGTTAACAAGTAATAAAGTAGATTTCATATGTTTTAGCCTCTTCATGAATTCATATGCATGTACCTTATCAATGTTGTCATCATATACTTTATCCCCTCCCCCAGGTTCACCAACACGATCACCATTGACTTCACTTCCCACGAGTCTACCAACATGATGTTAACAAGTAATAAAGTAGATTTCATATGTTTTAGCCTCTTCATGAATTCATATGCATGTACCTTATCAATGTTGTCATCATATACTTTATCCCCTCCCCCAGGTTCACCAACATGATCACCATTGACTTCACTTCCCACGAGTCTACCAACATGAGTTTCACCACACTTAACATCTGTATTTGTTTCAACACCAACACTCCAAAGTTCGCTCCTACTTCAACAGACGGTGATTGTTCATGAAAGTATATTTCGAATTAAAATCACAGCAAGTGTACGATTTGTTAACAAGTAATAAAGTAGATTTTGAGTCCAAGTATCGTTTCATAGAGATTGATTAGTTCAATTTTAATTATTACGACATTAACCGAAACAAGAATAGTATGATGTGTTTGTTTGTGACAAATTATGAATAAATTAATCTACTTATACAATTATGAGTAAATTAAATAAACTAAATACAAATTATACTAAATTCAAATTGATGTGTTTAATAAATGACAAACGCACTATGTAACGCCTCAAGAATTTTGAAATTCGAAGCGTCACAAGAAAAATCTTTTTAGTTGGGGCTTTTTAATGTTAATCAAAATAAATTGTAAGTAATAAAAATTTTGGATTTTGAAATATATAAAAATAATGGTAGATATTTGTCCATATATACTTAGACAATTATTGTGTAATTTGATTTTGGAAAACATCTCGAAAAAATTCAACAACTATTGGTTGTGCAGCAGCGGAGAGAAAAAATATGTTTGATCTAGTAAACGTCAACTAAAATTTATGAAATTTTAACACAGACTATAACACTCATACAAATACAATATAAAAAAAACTGGGGTCTCGAAGATGATGTTTGAAGTACGAAAATATTTTTCAACTATGCTAAACAGTATTTTCGAAACTAACCCAACGCAGTCTACTAAAAAGGATATAACTTTTTCTCTATGTAATATTTTAAGATAATTCCAAAGATCACTATTAGAAGACTCGTAAACCTTTCAAACTCCACTAATTTTACTCTAAAATATGCATCATAGCCCAAGTTATACCATTTTTAAGTAAGATGACTGAATCTAAAAATCCAATTCAACAGTAATTAAACTTCGTACATATCAATCCAACATTTATAAGTTATAGTTGATATGCAGTGTATATAAAAACTAGATGAGATAGACGATTAAACATTTTTAAAAAATGTTATCTAAGTATTCGTAAGAGATTTACATGATTGAAAATCTTACTAGAAAGTTAAATAGCATTTCAAATCGTCAAGCACTTGCCACTATGCCAAACCACTACCATGCCTTGAATTAACATGTAAATTTTGTAGGGATGAGTACCACAAGTAATACTCAATAGGAAACACTTAATTAAATGATAAAAAAAATATGTTTTCTAGAAATGCAAACTTTGATTTTTTGTGTTACTGTCAATTGCAAAGTGAATCGGTGATCAGGCAGTCCTCTTACTCTTAGATTTTGATAACCCCTTTCACGTAACAAAAATCATCTCTTCATCTCTTATTTGAATCACCAAATGATGCTTCCATCATAAGTAACACAATAACACGTTTAATGCAAATCGAAAATCAATAATTTCTACTTCACTTACAAAAGTGCCACAAACACCCTACCTTAAATACTTGGAGTTTGAATACCCTTTTTGCATCCAATTTGAAATAAAATGCAGCGTACTCTTAGCCTCTCCTTCAGAAAATTTTCAAATTCAAGATGCCTTAAGTCTATGGAAAAAGGGCGAAATAATTTTATGTATAAGTGTAATAGTTGGGAAGAGAAAACATGGCTTCAGGGGTTGTAAAATGTTGTTGTTTATCAAACACAAAATGAAAATGGTAATTTGTAGTAATCAAAATGAGAATAAAAACAAATGTAAGTGGCATATAATTATGTGTATAAATGGGATTTATGAGGTAATGTGCAGGTAAGTTTTGCAATTGAAATAACTGTTTTTTTTCTTTAATAATTATCATAATGGGTTTTAAATGATTGAAACGGTTATGACATTTAGTGTATAGTAAAAATTTAAATGAAATGCCCAGTGGAGAAAAAGAAAAGTCAGATTAAGGGATAAGATTAAAATATGTGGTTGAATAGATGAGAGTTATTTGAAGGACAAAAACATATTTAAGGGTTATTTGGCATAAACAATAAGTATATCTAATTTTTTAAAATTTTAAGGACTTAACATATATGACGATTAATATAAAATATGTCATCACAAACATTTTAAAGAGATTCGACACCTTACAAAAAAAATTAAGAAAAGTACGCGCAACTTTACTATCGTGACCAAAACTTTAATTTGAATTCTTAGGAATTGTCGTAGAGACGAAATAATACAATCTAAATTGTTTTTCGATTTATATAAGAAAATGTTTTAAAACGAAACACAATTTTTTTCTCGGTCGCTACACACTAGGATCCCGAATTTCCATGCAATAATCATTTTTAACCTTAATTCTACACTTTGACATTATGATTGAATTTTGACGAATCAATATTCCTATTTTATTTAACAATCTCTCTCTAGTAATGTTAAACCTACACTCATATATGACCCACCTATATTTTTATGACAGATGCTAATATAAAAGAGTGCATGAATTTTTATAAACACTTAAAGATTCACATAGAGCATAGACCTTTATTTTATCCCATATCGGAACCTATAAATTACACCATGTTGAACCTATTTTCCTTTTTCTGAATGCATAAAATAGGCCACTACATTCACACAATTCCCGTGCACAATAATTGTGGAGAAAAGAAAATCATATAGATCATTCAATATCCAAAACGTGTTTTCAATGTTAAGTATGTAAAACTAAATATTAAAAATTCATATTACACGGCTCATCGTTCTTATAACACAAAGTAATCTAGCCTAACATGTTGTTAAGAAGAAAGCAAAAGATATATAGGTTGTTCATCACCCGAAAATTCTTGAATTCAATCTTGAACTTCTTGGATTTGATTTTGATGTGTTCTTTGCCTCCTATTGCAATTAATTCTCCATACCCTAATTATTTTTTGAGAGTTGGTATTTATATCCCTAAAGAGTCCTAATTCTGAAGGAAACAAATTTTTTTGGTGACTTGGACCCAGTAATAAACGGGGCGACTGCCCAGGCATATCAAACAACCCCTATAATAAGGTCCAGGTGGCCGCCCAATTTATATAATTGAGTGGCTGCCCAGTTATAAAATTTTTTCGAATTTTCCTTTCAGTCATGTTTTTCATTTTTTCTTCCGTCTTGGTCATCCACATCAAATTACTTCAATTTTATTGTTTCAACTTTTACTCAAATGCATATTAGTCTCCAATCTTCAATCCATTAGTCAATTGATCATTCTTTCTTTTCTAATTGCTTAGAAACGAATTCAAAACTGAAATAATATAAAATTAATCTAAGTTAAGTAAGATTAAATACTAAAACGACACAAAAGATTAGTAATATGGCTTGAATAAGTGTAGAAAAATACACTTATCAAACACCACAAAACTAAAACATTTCTTCATCCTCGAACAAAACAAAACAAAACAAAACTTAGGAATTAAACATATCACTAACCTAAACAAATCTTCAATAACAAATTCAACGTTAAACAACTTACCATATACCTCATGTTTGAATTTAAACAACACTTCAGAAAGATCCAAACAACATAAAAATTAAATTTTTACTTATCCGATGCTCGACTTAGTGTGTGTACAAATAGTCAATATTGAACTCACACCCATACTAGAACACAACTAATTAAGTGTTGTTGATTTAGTCATAATCCCAATCCTCATGTGGTAAGTTTTTCCTTAGACCTCTCGTGCAAAATCAATCCTTATTCTTTTCTCTCAAATCCCCGATGTATTTTTCGCACATGTGGGTTCCTAATAATCATTAAAATGCATTTTCCACACAAAGTGATCATAATTAGATACTTGTACACTTAGAGGAGATATGGTAAGAATTTCTCAGTCACACCGCCATTCTCTAGAATTCAAATCTCAAAGTCTTTATTAGGCACCTATCACTTTTGATAATCTAAATCCCTTTTTCTTTCTTTCGCTATGAATATATATTTTGGGTATTTGCACTCTCTATTTTTGACATCTCATGTGCAAGTTTATTTCCATTAAGCTTTCTAAATGACCCATATAGCGAGTTTTGGGCCAATAACTCTCAAGTCAGATAATCGTAGGGCACCAGGTTGTAAATACCACAACATGCTTAATAACTTGAGTCATAGAGGCTACGAAGAGAAGTATAAGATGTATCACATTTCATTTTGATATGGGATTCGAATTTTAACAATGGTCAGTACCCGTTCGAGACTCCTTAATTCAAACTCCTTCAACCAAAAATCTAATTCAAGAACTCAAAGTCATCAAACTTCTATGAACACAAACACTAACCTTCCCACCCCAAACCACTTTTTGGCAATTTGGTTTCTATATAAAGGATTTGGGTATTTTATTCAAATTTGGGTCAACACATCAACAATTAATTCCACATAATCAAGTCATGCTCCAACATAAATGATAAGTCTATGATGGCTATATGCTCAAGTAAACAAGTTTAACATTAAGTACTCAAGTAAACGTATAAGATACGATATTGTCCAACTCTAGCTAAAGCAATCCTTAATTCAAACAAATATCATCGTAGACGAAAAGTCGTTCAACACTATACTAGACACTATTTTTTTCAGATTAAATTAGTTATACATACTTGATAAATAGTTGAAAAGTAAGCAATAAAGATCCTAATTCTCCAATTACTTACCCCCATCCCCAAACAAATAGATTACATTGTTCCAAATGTAAAAAAAAACATAAACAAAATAAAGGAGTAAATGATCAGAAACTCCACGAGAGTGGGTGCGATCAGTGGAGGAATTAGGTGGTCCGGTTGGTAGACTTCATAACAACCGCGACTTTTCCTTACTGCTATATTTTAAATTTCTGTTCTAAGAATTTAAAATAAATATTAATGATAGCATATAAGGTTTAAATATTTGCAATGAATTCACACCAAGAAGAATTCTAATCTTTTAACTTTTAGAAAACTATCTAACAAAGCGTACCTACAAAATCCTATAGCTAGGAAACGATAAGTTTTTCAAATTCGCTTGGAGATTTAAATCTAGGCGCAACCTTAAGAATGTATATCATATCAATGTAAGCTCAATATAATGCTATAATGTTTTTAATGAGCCTAAGTAAATTGAACCCAATAAGTAAACATGCTCAAGTTACTCATACAAATGTGTTCAAAACAAACTATCTAAATGCACAAGTTCCTACATATAGCCCTATAATACTAATGCAATCCCTAAAATCTACTTGTAATGCAATACTTAATCAAAATAAGAGGTAAGTGATAGGAAAATGGGTTGCCTCCCATTAAGCGCTTAATTTAACGACTAAAGCTCGACTTTTCCACTAGTGTTTTATTGCACTTTGAATATGGCTTTGGATGTCCTGCTTATTTTTCTTAATTTGACTTTGTTCCATATTGCAACTTTCTTCCAAATTTTAATCTCATCCTTCTCCAAGTAGTATGACTTTCTTTCATCATCTATTTCGAACTCAACAATGTACACATTACTTTCCTCATAAGATTTAATCACACACTCAATTTTTGAGCATGCGATGAAGTCGAGGATTTCCTCTTCTTTGAATGCTACAAGTTCTTTTTCACCAATTATGATTATTTTCTCGATCTTTTCATGATCCTCTTCTTTAACTGAAACTTTCTCGAGTTCAATGTTTGTATTCAAACTTTTGACAAAGAAACAATAACATCTTCATAAAAAGTCTCCTCCTCTTATTCTATTTGTTGGAAGTCCGGTGAATCAAATTCCCTTAATTGATGTCCATTAATAATCGCTAGAAGAAATAATCCCATAAGCAAACCACCCACATCAAATTGTGGTGAGAGAAATAATGCAACAGGTAAGTCACCCAGGATAGTTTCATCAAGTTCACATTCAGCTTTTATATCTTGTAGTCGTTGTCCTACAATGAAATCTCCCACAAGCACATCTCATTCATCAATTTCTTGAGCATCGATTGTTCTTGCCTTATGATGAAGTCACATATGAACATTTTGTTGAAATCAATCACATGCATCTTTTATCTTGTTATTGATCTTTTTTTTAATATCTTGAAAAAGGTAAAAACAGAAGCAAACTAAATAGAAAAGAATAAATAAAAATAAAAGAATACAAGTAAAAGTTCGAATTAGTACAACAATAAATGGAATTAAACTTAAATACAATCCTCAAAAACGGCGCCAAAAAATTGTTCACAAAAGTATATTTCGAATTAAAATCACTACAAGTATACGGTTCGTTAACAATTAATAAAGTGGATTTTGAGTTAAGGTATCGTCCCACAAAGATTGATTAGTTCAATTTTAATTATCGCGACCTTAAACGAAACAAGAATAATATGATGTGTTTGTTTGTGAAAAATTATAAATAAATTAATCTACTTATGTAATAATGAGTAAATTAACTAAACTAAATGCAAATTGACGTGTTTAATAAATGACAAAAGCACTAGAATCTCGAATTTCCATGCAATAATCATTTTAACTTTAGTTCTACACTTTCACAATACAATTGAATTTAGACGAATCAATGTTCCTATTTTATTTAACAATCTCTCTCGAGTAATGTTAAACCTACACTCATATATGACCACCTATATTTCTATGACGGAAACATACAAGAGTGCATGAATTTTTATGAACGCTTAAAGATTCACAAAAAGCATAGACCTATATTTTATCCCCTATCAGACCCTATAAATTTACACCATGTTGAATCTATTCCCCTTTTTTGAATGCATAAAATAGGCCACTACATTCACACAATTCCCGTGTACAATAATTGTAGAGAAAAGAAATTCATATAAATCATTCAATATCCAAAATGAGTTTTCAAAGTTAAGTATGTAAAATTAAATATTAAAAATTCATATTACACGGTTCATCATTCTCCTAACACAAAGAAATAAATGTTGTTCATCATCTGAAAATTCTTGAATTCAATCTTGAACTTCTTGGATTTGATATTGATGGGTTCTTTGCCTCCTTTTGCAATTAATTCTCCACACCCTAATTATTTTTTGAGAGTTGGTATTTATATCTAAAGAATCCCAAAAGATCTACAAAAATCGTGCATATCATGACCCAAACTGAAGTTTCCTTGTTGGAATTGAATTCTGAAGGAAACAAATTTTTCCCAACTTGGCTTGGGCGGGCGCCCAGTAATAAATAGGTGCTACCTAGAAATATCAAGCAGCCCCTGTAATTGAGGTTAAGGTCCCTGCGGTCCCCCGGTTTATATAACTGGGTGGCTGTCTAGTTATAAAAATTTCTCGAATTTTTCTTTCAGCCATTTTCTTCATTCTTTCTTCTATATTGGTCCTCAACATCAAATTACTTCAATTTAGTTCTTTAACTTTTACTTAAATGCATATTAGTCCCCAAACTCCAATCCATTGGCCAATTGATCATTTTTTCTTTTCCAATTCCTTCGAAATGAGTTCAAAACTGAAATAAGATAAAATTAACCTAAGATAAGTAAAATCCAATACTAAAACGACACAAAGCTTAGTAATATGACCCGAATAAGTGCAAAAAAAATGCACTTATCAATTATGTAGCATATGCTCTTCCATATTTACCACACACTACATCCACTTTCATTTCATCACTGTCACCCACACTCTCAATTTCATCAACATACAAGTCATAATCCCCTCTAGGCAGTCATCATAGACCACTATAGCATATCATGTATTCTGCTCAACTTATTGGTCAACATATTCTTTCCCTTTTTCTTCCACATCTTCCAAAACCTCACCAATGTCAACATTAGCAACTGAAACATCATGCCTTACTTTGTTATCCCACGACGATTCCAACACTTCAACAACAGACAAACACCACAACTCAATAATCCTTTTCTCACCAAGCATCTACACTAAATTTAAAAAATCTGCAAAAATGATGTCTCGCTCAATCTCTATTTTCAACCTTTTAAAAATATCTCATTTTCTCAAAATGCCTCACATCTTGAAGGCATTTTCTAGAAGAGATCTACTAAATCAAACTGGGTGATTTATTTATAGGAATGCATATGCAAAACCCACGGCGATTGCACATTTTATGCTATACCCAACTCAATAAAACATTAAAAAACATAAACTTTTTCACTAAATGAAAACACTTCAGAGACCACTGGTTAACAAGCTACACTATAACCAGAATTTTTGAAAAAAGAAATTTCTCACTAGATACTAGTTCAGGAAGAGCGCCTCGTAACAACAATATCTGGTTGATTTTAATCAGATCATGGGTTTCTTCATAAGACATTGTAGAAGATGGTAGTTTTCTAGATGAAACTTGAAAGATGCTACAACTGACGCGTTTTATCTTTAAAATGCGAATATGGAATTGACGAAAATGCCTCTACTTAAAATGGTTAAAATATCCAATTTTTTTTTTCATTTTTCATATCAACTAACGGTGGGATTAACGTTTTCCTTCAAGTTGGACTCCAGTTGCTAATTTCTCAAAGGTTTGGGACTTTCTTGGCACAAAGTAAAGGTTAGGATAAAATCTGCTAAAAAATTCAAAGGTTTGGGACCATTGCTACAATTTTCCCTTAATATTATTTCTCTATTTAAGCCTTATTTCTTGTGAAATATAAGTTTTGTACCAATTTCTTTAGCAACTTATAATTAAGAAGTGAAAAGTTTGAATTTACGCACAAAATTATTTTATTGAGAACGGGTGCAATTAAAAATGAATTTTTAGATGATGAGAGTCAAATATGAGCTAAATTTGGTCCCTCATGACCCCATTTTTTTTTAACTAAAAATGTAAAAAATAATTTTTTTCTTATTTTTGAAGTAAACATTCTTCAAAAAATCTCTCTTCTTGAAATAATTTTTTTTTAAAAAATAT
>CAIGRS010156882.1:0-12291 GCA_903798395.1 Fraxinus floribunda | reverse complement strand
AAAAAAGTTCGAGTTTGGCTTGAGCTTTTTTGGGCCCGAACCGAGCCCGACAAAAAAAAATGAGGCTCGGCCCGAGCCTCGTCTCGTTGTAATCGAGCCCGAGCCGGGCCCGGCTTGAGCTTTTTTCGAGCCGAGCCCGAGCCGACGAACTTTTTTGCCATCCCTACTTAAACTCGACATGAGCAAAGCATATGACAGAGTTGAGTGGTCTTTCCTCGAAGCGGTTATGCATAAATTGGGCTTCCATGACAAGTTTGTTCAGCTGGTAATGACATGTGTTACTACTTCCTCATTTTCAATTCTTATCAATGGATCTCCCACTGAACACATAACTCCCTCAAGGGGCTTGAGGCAATGAAACCCTATTTCTCCCTACTTATTCCTTTTATGCACTGAAGGATTGATCAGCCTATTAAATGAGGCGGAAAGGAATAAAAATGTAGCTGGTATTCAGGTGAGTAGAGGAGCTCCACGTTTGAATAATCTCCTCTTTGCAGACGACATCTTGATTTTCTGTGAAGCAACTGAAGGTACTACCTCTTGGTTACAATCTCTCTTAAGGATTTATGAAGATGCATCATGTCAACAATTAAGCAGGGACAAAACCACAATGGTATTCAGTGCAAATGTAAGGCGGGAACAGCAGTAAGAAATTATGGATCTATAGAATGCTCCTCAAGTGCAGCAATATGAAAAATATATTGGATTACCACCTATGGTTGATAGATTAAAGTTTTGAGTCTTCTCTGAAATAAAACACAAAGTTTGGCATAAATTGTAAGGATGGAAGAGTGGTATATTCTCCCAAGGAGGTAGAGAAGTTCTTCTCAAATTAGTGGCTTTAGCGATCCCATCCTATGCTATGAGTTGCTTCAAACTGGGTTTTAAAGAGCTTGAGTTTTTCAATATGGCCATGCTTGGAGACTCTTGCAACACAAGGATAGCTTGGTTTATAAAATCTACTCCGCCCGTTATTTTGCTGATGGTAACTTTTTAAAAGCTTCTATAGGCGGTAATCCCTTTTATACTTGGCATGGAATATAGGAAACAAAAAACTTATTGATACAAGGGGGAAGATGGGTTGTGGGAAATGGCAACACTATACATATCCTGAATGATACTTGGATTCCTGAAATGCGAGATCTGAGCAAGGAGTTGGGGATTGACTTATAACAAAGTCATAGACAGTAGCTTGAAGGCCTGGTATCTTCTTTGACTGATCCAAACTTAAGGTGGTAGATTTTGACAAAATTTAGAGCTATATTCAATCCAAAAATTATTGAGGATATCCTGAAGTTGCACCCAAGCCACTTTGGAGAACACGATTTTTGGTTATGGGAACATGAAAAATCTGGAGTCTATTCTGTTAGCAGTGCATACAGGTTCTTCAAAACCTGTCTAACCCCTGATTGTGGAAACTCCTTGAATGCATCTGAGAAAAAGAAATTTTGGGATGCTATGTGGTGATTAGATATTCCTCAAAAAGTAAAGATTTTAGTGATAACCAAGTGGAAGACCTACGCCATGCTTTACTTCATTGCCCCTCTATCTACCAATTCCTAATCAGTTGATTTCCTATGCTACAGAACAAAGCTTATCAAGGAGGTTTTATAGAGGCTGCCACCTATGTAATGACAAAAGACTCAAAAAACGCTCTCGCTGAGTTTTTACTTATTACATGGGGCTTTTGGTTTCGTCGAAACAAGATGGTTCATGAGCAGCTTAACCTTTCACCACAACAAATATTTGAAAACTGCTCTAGCCAAAAAACATATTGTTGGACCTGGTCCTTCCCTCAACATTGCTCTGGGCGTGCTCCCCCGAAAGCATAGATGGTCTACGCTACCTTAGAATACATTAAAACTCAATACTAAGGGCACATTGTTCTTTGATTTAAATAAGGCTGGCCTTGAAATTATTTTACGTGATCACAAGGGAGAAATAATTTTGGTTGCAAGTGGTCCTAAAACCTTAACTCTGGAACCTAAACCTATAGAAGCAGCCGTACTTGTGAGAGGCTTACAACTTTGCATTAACCTTGGCATATCTCATTTGTTGGTGGAGAGTGACTATTTATTCTTTGTCAATGAAGTAAATAAATCAGTTTTAACTCCTGCCTCAATTCGGTCCCTACCAGCTGAAATTAAGGAATTAATGAAAAAATTTCCTCAATGTAGCCTCCACCATTACAGTAGACTTAACAATCGACAGCTCACTATCTGGCACAACATGCATGGTCTCTCGAAGACATAACTCTTTGGTGGCATAGTGATCCTTCTTTCATTGAAAATGTAATTTTCATTGATACGCACTACTGTACCCTTTCTTAAGGCTATTGCCTTAATGAATGAAATATTTACCCATAAAGAAAAAGATGTAAGAGAGAGTTCCTCTCGATAATACTTCTAGTATTTATAAGAGTAAAAAATTAGGTCAAAATTGCATCAAATTTGTATTTCGAAGCGTTCTGATCGAAAAAGGAAAACTTGGCTCGTCTTATGAAAATCACCTAAGGCCCATGCGTCCCTATGCATCTCTCGCAAGCATGCAATCTTGCCAAAATTCCCTCGATAAGGCAAAAAGTGGTTGGTGAGTGCGAGTCAGCATGCGCATTACCCAAAGTTTACGAGAAATGTACAGCTTTTAGTATTTCTGTCATACGTTTCTCTCATGATATTCGTTTAACGTGATTCAGAGTGCATTTGGAAGATAACTTAAACAGATACAATTCTTCCAGATATATCAATCTGAGGCTGAAAATCTAAAATATAACTTTTTCAGATAGAAATTGACGATATCCAATCATTTAACTTTTAACTATATCCAATTAATCCTATGTGATCTTCAATCATCATTTTATGTTTTGAATGAACCATTGAAAATTTACGCATTGATCCTCGAACTTTGAATTTTCTCCATTTTTTGCTGATTTTTCGCTCATGTTAATCTAATTCCTTTAATTTGCATTGAATTTTACCTCAAAAATAAAGTATATATATAACTAAGTCATAAATCATCAAAATCAAAAATAATCACCCCCAATTACTGGCCCAAGTAAGTGTACAAAATACATTATCGTACACCCTCAAATTTGAACAATTGTTTGTTCTCAAACTTAAGAATTTCTGAGTTAAAATTAAGAATTACTTCAAAATCACATTGTTAAATTTAATTTCTACTTTTCCAATGCAAATTGACGTGTATGTGTGAAGATTCATGTAGAGTATCATAAATTCATAAAGTGATTCAAGTCCCGGCCCTCAATGGTCAAATTTATCATTTCTTCTCTTGTAAGATGCATACCCAAACTTATTCTCAATACATCAACAAATGATGATTATTCTTATTTTTGATTGTTTCAACCTCCAAATATTAAATAAGCTAATAATTTATTGTCAAGTGTTTAATTCCCTTAAATAAGTGTTTGGGAGCTTAATCAAGCATATAGCGCGTTTTTGGTTTCATGCACATGTTTTTTCAAGTTTGCCTTGCATATTTTCTTTCATGCACTATTTTGATTCCTTTTTTGAGTTTTCTTTTTGAAATTTATAAAAAGTGTCCTCATTGGATCTTTTAGGATAGTTTCGTAACATGACAACTTTTTTTTCGTTTTTATGTAATGATTAGTACAATGCCATTTTTTAAACACTACTTCTTAAGAACCGACCCCTAACTTAAGATTTCAGTTAATTTTCAACTTATTGACTTTTGACAATTTACACAAAATATAGTACACACAGAATCCATATTTATGTCAATGTCTCTTTAATATCTAAGGTTCACTATTTTTCAACATGTTCAAAATTTTGAATCAAATCAATCCTTCATGACATAAAATATAAATCTTCTGTGCAACATATCAAATCTCACATGAACATGCATAAATCAACCTAACATGCAAATTTTATCAAATTTTATAGTTTAACACATGATTCCTAGTATATGCATCATAGTAGGCAAGATTATTTAACCCACACAAGTACACAAAGCAAAAATAAAGCAGAAAATATATCAATTTTTTTTTCACGCGAACAAGTACACAAAAACAGTCAAATAAATAAATATTCGATATTTTCTCACTATCAAACTTATAACAAATTTGCCCTTAATGTCTAAAAACATAACAAGCAATGTTAAAAATTAAGGAAAAAAAGGAAAATAAGTACTAATATAAATTTGTTGGTGGTGGATGGACTAGCATGAAAGTGTTAGATTACTTGCTATGCCTTTTTCTTTGTCCAATGTGTTCAGGTGTCACATTCCTTCAAAATAAATATAAATCAATTACAACATGGAACAATTTATAATAAGTTCAAACACAATCTAAGGGAAAATACGGTGATGAAGATACCATAAACTACTAGAAGTAATACAATTTACTAATCTTGTAGAAAGCAAAATAAATAAAATAGAAGAAAATTTGATTGTCTCCCAATAAGCGTTTGTTTATATTCATTAGCTTGACTTTGACAATTTGTATCATGAAAGTTTGAATAAAGCTTTTGATGCGTTACTCCATAGGGAATGACAATTCTTTCCTTTTAACATTTTCAAGTGAATTATATTCTCACATCTTAAATTCGCTTAAGAATTCGAAATCTCTCACACGTATTTTGTTTTCATCCAATATGACAAGTTCATTTTCATATTTTGCGAGTGCCTTCTGGTTCAATAGGGAATGACCAGCTCCCATAAGTACGATGTTACTTTTCTTCAAAAATCATTACATTCTCTTTCTTTGTTCGACAGCTATAAGCACGATGAGGTCCATTGCACATAAATTAACCACGTTGTGATTTCACCAGATTTAGGATGGATCACCTTCCTTAGATTTCGAAGGCTTGTCCCACTTGTCAGCTTTCGTTTGTATCCTGTCCGTTTGCTTTAGATTTATCAATGACTCCCTTACAAAGGCAAAAATTGGTACTTCCAACTCTTTCTATAAAGCTTCCCAAATCACAATTCAATGTTTGCCAATAGTTTCATCATCTTACAGTCAACTTCTCCACCTCAGTTTTGCATTACTAGTCACGTAGATGTTGGCTATGTCAACTGGTCTTCCTCGATACATGTGCAAACATGAAATCGTCCAAGAATCGTCCAAGAATAGGGATAATAACATTATCTGGGACTCAAATCCTACCAAAAATGAAATGTTGAGGACTCTGGCCGAAATAAAAATAGATTAAATATCCACTTGATATATTTTCAATAGATCGAGGATTTTAACTGTAATTTTTTGCACAATCAATGTTGGCGAGACTTGAGATTATCGAGTACGTACGATACACCATCCTTGTGTGCTCCTCCCCGGTTTGTCGCAAAAGTCCCTGGGAAAAGATAAGGCAAAACAGAGAGAAAAAAAAATAAAAATTATAAGTTTTGTGCAATATCCATGTCTGATCCTTCATCATCACGACGGTTTATTTCCATAATCTTCACTATCATTGCCTTCTCTTCCATCCATCTCTCATCTTCAATACCTTTTATTGTATTCCATGGTATTTTTTGTTTTTTCTTTAGCTACTTCAACAATATTGGACTTTGTTGTGATATAAAGGTTAATTTTATGGGTTTTTGGTATGGCAGGAATCGGAGATCAGTGCTCCAACAGAGGAGTCAAACATTTTACCCAGGAACTCAGCGAGTGGTCCAAGTCTAAAGGATATTGCATGTACAATTCTTATTGAATTGTACAGAAATCTCCATTTTTAAGCCTTTTTTTTAATTATTTTTGCACTGTTGTATAAACTAGTGTTAAGATGTTATTAGGAAAACAAATTAAAGATTCATAGTAGTCTGATTGACTTCAGATAATTTGAAATAGGCGAAATCCGGCTATGTCTCCAATATTCATTATATTTCTTAGCCTCTGTTTGGTATAATCTGATTTTAATCTATTAAAAATCTAATAAAAATCTACACCAAGCAAGGGCTTATTGTCTTTGTATCTGGTAATTTGATATGTTTTGTTTTAGTAAAGTGAACTAATTAGATTAGATCCTATTGATTCAACCAAAAAACAAAGAAAAGACTTACATATTTTTTACATATTCTTTTGAGACAACATTTGACTATTTAAAAGCAAAAAATTTAGTTTGATTTGAGAATGTAGTAGTTACTTGGATACATTTGAAGCTAGTGTTAATATTGATGCCGTCAAGGTTCAAAGTCCATTAGTTAGAAGTTATTTTCATGGAAAGTGTCCTTGGATTATATGTATAAAAACATTATTATAACTTCATATCATATCAAGAAAAAATGACCAACCTGTGGAGATACATGTTGAAAATTTTATATGGGAAGACTTCTGGTTGGATTGATATCTCTTGCTTACTTGATAATCATATTCATTTTCTGGAATATGTGTATTGAGTTACCGTCCTTGCGTTCCATCCTAGATTATATCTTTTATCCTTGCTACATAACAGTGCTATGCTGAATTTCTGTTAACATAGTTCTCTTCCCTTCACATTATATTTTTTCCAAACATTAATGATAGAGAGAATATATTTCATTTGGCTCGAGATAGGCTCTAGGTTTTTTCCATAATAAATCAATTCCTTTTCTCTTATTTTGTACTGGATTGTTTTCTATCCTGTTTATCTTTTATTTTATTTTATTTTTTGCATTTCTCAATACTTTAGAGAAATTGGTGATGGAGCATGGGATTCCTGGTTTATGAACCTACAGGAACAAGTAAGGGAAAAATAATGTTATCTTTTATTTTTCATCTTGGATGCATCATTTTCCATCTAATGATTGTAAGTTGATGTTGCCTTCTTCACTTTTCTGCAGACAGAAATCGCTTGCAATAAGGTAGGACGCAAAGTTGTTTAAGCGTATTACATTTAGTGACGAGTTGGTTCCTGCAGTTTATTATCTCCCTAATGAGCTCAAAACAAACTATAGGTGAAGCAAATGGAAGAACTCCAACAGGGCTACAACATTGTTGGCCTCTCACAGGTGACTCCGTGACTGTCATGGATATTACATTTCATGTTGTAGCTCACAAATTATAATGTCCCTTTTCTTTATTCTTTAGCAAAAATATTTGGCGGCTTTTTGTCTTACAATTTCCCTGTGAAAAGATTGCATTTGACAAAGAGGGAAAACCAAATAAAATGACGTTCAATTATCAATCTGTTGCATAGATATAGGGAGAGCTTCCCCTAACCCCCCTATCCCTAATGTCCACCCAAAAATGCAACTCTTTCTCTAGCTCATCTTTTCTTCCTCTTTATTTATGCACTTCTTTTGAAAACACATCAATCTCTTTCGTGATATGGCACAGAATGGAGTCAATTATGATTAACTTCGACATCTTTGCATTTACAAGCAAAGCAATCAGATGAATACATCTTGCTGCTTAAAATATGAAGTTTCTTGTGAATATTATTACTACTGTTAATAATATATCTTTCAATATTATTGTCATCATTTTAAAAAAGAATTCATTATTAATATGATGTTTAATCAGTTTCTTGGTTGTACATGTAGGGTAACTTAATCGGCAGAGGTGTTGTGGAGTTCTGTGATGGAGGACCACCAGTAGGGACCAACTTAAATTGATTTTGCAAGTTTATTTTCTGTAGATCTTTTCCAGACTTTTTAAGGCATGATTTTTAGTGCATAGTAATTGTTATGAGTTGGGTTTTGTTCTGTTAGAAAATTACATGCGTGTATGTCAAACATTTTTAAATTCGTAATACATGTTCCTGCAAAAAACTTTTGATGAATGCTATTAATGACCTACTACAGAAGACTAGTATCTGTTGTAAACATCAAGTTAATTAATCAATTTGTACATCTTTTATGAGGCAGAATGACAAGCTTTTTTGATGAACTGTCGCCAATGTTTGTGCATCACTTGGTTTACACTTTTTCTGTTTATATCACAGGTGAAGAATTTTATCTCACTAGGCGGACCTCATGCTGGTACTGCTTCAGTTCCTTTATGTGGTGTAAGTGCTGTTATAACTCTCTTTTGTGTGCTGCAGGTTTCTTTTTGCTTTGTAGCAGTTGATATAGTATATTTGAGGGCAATGAGGATTATGATCTGTCATTTAATACCCATTTTTTAGCAAACTTCTTACTAACTTCTATTTGTAACTTAAAATCTTTTCTTCAAAATAAGTAGTCACTTATCTTCCCTACTTTAGGGAATTGAATGCATGAATTTTCAACCACTTCAACGAATTGATTGCAAATAACTAGATGAAGAATGTAACTTAAATTTCAATTTTTAAACTTTTAACATGTTTGCTTCTAAAAATGGATCTAAATTTACTCATTCCAACTCAAATTCATTTAATGTGTTACTATTATAAAATGATTTATTTAAGATTCTCAAATTATGAAATCATAATATGACCAATGGAAGATTAATGCCTAAAAGCAGGTCAATACGAATAATTTCAGTTGTTGAAAAAGAATTTTCAGGTGGAATATGGAAGTGGTAAGAGTAAATTTAGGAATGTATCTTGATTCTTGTAAAATGTTCTAAATTTTCAACTCGACTTTCCATTATTAAAAATTGAAAAATTAAGGGTGGATTCAACACTATTAATGAAAATTTGTTGTACATATATGCTGGAAAATTTTTATTCGTCTCTGTCTATGGAAATTTTTTTATTCTTTTCTGTCCTTGGAAAATGAGGTGCAAGGAAACATCTGAGAAACTGCCCACCTTTGCCTGAATTACAAATAAAATGAACCCATGTATCAAATTATGACATGCAACATCTTGGAAGAAAAGTTTAATTCGACTAGTTGTTCACTGCAATTATAGGGAACATGCGCTATACCCTGTATCTTTTTTTCTATGCAAAGTACCACTTTTGGGAATATGGTAATATGTGATTTTTGTGTAAGATGGCAAGGCACCAATTTGTGTTTCACCTTCCATAAAGGTGATATGTTGATTTCATGCTTGAATGTAATTTGTGCTAGGAACATATATATTAAGAGTTGAATTCTACAGAGTAAAATTGATCTAAGTTCCATATCTAGTTTGTGTTGACCTCCGCAATGCTTCTTTAAAAAAAACGTCGGTTGTAATCTTCAAGGGCATGGGGGTACTGTGAGAATGATGTTGCCCAAGTTAGTCCTTGGAGGAGCATGGTTTTAATGAAGTTATTGAAGTAGGGTTTTCGTGAATGTTAAAGCATGTTGAACCTAAGCTTAACATTTTTATTAAGCTTGATGAGTTTTGTCTTGTACTATTGTGGCATAGAATGTGATCAAGAAGACCTTTTTAGTTATATTACTATGTTTCAGTTTTACTTGTTTCTTCCAGCTGAGAAACTTTTAACTAGACTTCCTCCGGTAATTTTCCCCCTTTACATAAATTATTTTTTTCTGCATATGTTCTTTTCATCGTTGTTAACTCTACCTCGTGTTGCAGTCTGGCATCTTTTGCATTATAGCCGACAATCTAATCAAGTTAGAGATATACTCGGACTACATTCAAGTATGCATCTCTACTTCATTTCTGGCTGAGTATTTCTGGAGAGTATGATGTTTCTTTGAACAGATTTCTTTTACGTGAATCACAGGCTCACTTGGCTCCCAGTGGGTATCTTAAGCTACCAAATGTAAGTAATTTAGTATACCTGTCGAATAGAGTCATGTCATCACCTTGTTTTGCCTGAAACCTTGCACTTGTAACATAGATTTGCACTTGTAACATAGATCAGTGGATTGCTTTCCCTTGCTGTCCGTGAAAATGAAATACAACATTGCTTATTCGTTTTTAACATTTTTTGAAGCTTTATTTTTTAAAGGTTATTAATTTTAATGGGAGAAAGTAACAGAGATAGATGAATGTCGGAATTTCTATTTTTTTCCCTTCATTATTCTCACTTTTTGTGCAATTTTGCGGACGGTGATTTTCTCTTGTATGGGCTATAGTAACATCTAACTTGTAAGATACATTTTTTTGACATCTTACTTGAAGGATTGCCTTTTTGACTTGCAAATTATTTACTATTGATCGTCATAATGATTTTTTCCAGAATATTGCTGGGTACCTGAACAAATGTAGGTTTCTCCCAAAGCTTAATAATGAACTCCCTGATGAGAGAAACAACACTTACAAGGAGCGGTTCAGTAGCTTGCAGAACCTTGTTCTTATTATGGTATGTGAAAAAAATCACCTACTCATTACCCTCAATGTTATTTCGGTTTACGTATCTTTGTGATGCTTTGCAAGTTGCATTAGTTCCCATGTAAATCTAATCATCTCTCTCTCTCTCATATATCACAGTTTGAACATGACACTGTTTTAATACCAAAGGAAACCTCCTGGTTTGGATATTATCCAGATGGAGCCTTTAATCCAGTGTTGCCCCCGCAGCAGGTAATATCTCTATTGAGGTTTAAAAAATTTCTGTTTTCCATTTGAATTGCTTGAATTGTAATTCTCTGTAGCATCATTTTGGAAAACATAGTCAAACTTGTAATGATTGAGTTCATATGAATTTGACTGCTGAATTATCAGAATTTTTCTTTCCAAATCAATGGTGTTCTTTCTTCAACAAAAATAAATTCAACATTTAGTAAAGGACTAATTTAATGTAACCAGACTGAGGTGTTTTTGAAATACAAAATTCTGAGTAAAATCAACACTTCCCAAGGCATAGTAAATAACGAGAGAAAAATGGGTCACATAGAAAATGTGCTTAAATGTGCTTCTAGAGATGATAATACGAAGGAGTATGCCGAGGATCATACTTTTTGAACCACTTTGTTCTATAAGGGGACGAATAAAAGTTTTGATTTTGCAAAAGAGTGAGTTAGTAGATTGTGTATATGTTTTGAGTTGATTTAATTGTGGAAACCTGTCGAGAATATAGTCATTCCTACGTCCTTTAGTTGGCTTAGTCTACCGCAATTGTGGACCTCAGTCAAAATGTAGACAGGAGTATGTTTAGTCAAACACGAAGACAAGGCAAGAAACAGAAAAGGCATGTAAGCCACTGTGAACGATTTCATAGGAGTAGCACTGTCGCATGGAAGAAACTGAGAGTTAATTAGTAGGTGACGACATTATAAATTAATCGTATGGGTGTAACTATTGCAAAATACAATTATGATACAATCCCTCTTTGATCTGATAAGAAGTAATGAAAACAAGATGATTGATATGAAGAAAAATGGATATGGAATTATTACAACTATACTAAACATGGAAAATCAGTAGAAAATGCTTAATTTCTATGTCCATCAATCTAATTCTTGATGTGTCCCTCTCACCTTTGTTTGTGCTCATGCTTGAAATTGAACACTGAGGACATAGACAATAGAAACCTCAGTGAAGCTTACTCTTTGTGGTCTGTTACATATCTATAGATTATATTAAATTTTATGTTTTCTTATTAATATTTATCTTTGAATTAGTCTAAATCAGTTGTTATTAGTAGTTTTATTTTAGTTAGTTTAGGAGTTAGCGGGGGACACAAAGTTAACTAGTGCTCCTAAATATCAGGGAAGCAAGTTGACTTTTTTGTAATTATACCGAATCAAGAATGAATAAAATGTCAATAAATTATTTCTGCATACCGAATCAAGAATGAATAAAATGTCAACAAATTATTTCTGCAAACCCGTTGTTTGTAATTGGGAGGCTTATTGGTTCCTCGAATTATCAGTATCGGAAGGTCTGGGTTTCCTTGAATTAACACTTTCTTCATCTTTTTTCTGTTTATTTTATTTATATTTCATTATGAACAATTTGTGTTCATAACCTTTTGAGCAACAAGTGGAATGTTTGGGGATGATTGTTGAAGTTATATCTAATAGTCAAAAAGAACTTAGTTGCAAACTCAACGAATATATGTGAAGTTAATATCCTCATCAAGTAGTTACTTTGAAGTTGCCGTTAAAGAATCAATTTTGCATAAGCAGATTTTCGAAGAAAATTAATTAGATGATGCATGCATAACTAGGAATCCATGGAAAATTTGAGTTCAACTTCTTGACTTATCTCATATTATCAACATTGCACAATGTTGGATTAGATGTGCTTTCTAGGCACATGGAAAAGGCAGGCAATAGATCTACAAGAAAAATATTGTAGTGAAAAAGCTTGCTAAAGGTAAAAAGACCAAACATGGACCTAACATGCCATTCACCAAACAAGCTCAGAAGTTGAAGATGAAGAGTAAGGTTAAACCAAAAGAGCGTCTACACCAAAGTTTCAATGGCTTTTCATTTTTGATGATTAATTGGAAATGAAAGAAAAAATGGTGTAAAATTATTTTACCTATTGATTAATGGTCCTTCCGATCC
>CAIGRS010156847.1:0-16831 GCA_903798395.1 Fraxinus floribunda | reverse complement strand
ATCCAGGAACCCAATTTGTAGGTATGCAATCTAGCATGGAGTAAAAATTCAAATGAGCTGGTCAGCAGTCATGGATATTCCCAGAATCAAATTATGGTGTGGACTATCCATCAATGGCAAAGGTAACTCCTCTAGAATTTCTATAAATCTTTTCTTTTAATCCAACCCCACCACGAAAGCGGAATTTATATGAATGGTGCATACATCAAAATGCAAATTTAGGAATTCAGGGTGAAGTTAACTGTTAACCTCTGCCTAATTTGGCCCTGAACAGGTTGCAACTCCAACTCTACCTTGCAATCTCTCCTGATGGGCAGAAAATAGTGACCGGAGCGGGGGATGAGACACTGAGGTTTTGGACTGTATTTCCATCTGTGAAGACAGGTAAGTGAAGCATAAAAACCATCTTTCAAAACTGTCTTAATGACGACTAATGTAATTTGAGAAATATGACTGTAACTGCCGCCTGTCTTCTCAGCTACAATTCTTTTACATGGAATTTTTCAGGCACCGGTCAAGGTGGCTGTGGTCTTGAGGCAGAACTCAAATTTGATGAAAGGTGCTTTGAATTATCATGAAAATGTGAATATATACATACTCAATCTGTGCAGTATTTATATCATTATATGTCAGAAGACGACAAACATGAACTGATAAATAAAATATACTCCTTCTGTGTTGAAGACGAGAGACACAAACCGGAGGAAATTGTTCGTGCATTATGGCCATACGAGGATGGATTTGTTCAGAGTTAAGGTGCCTAAAAATTGTTTTGAACCAAAAACTTGAATATGATGTTAACCTTGCACAACGAGAATAAAACTTCAGACAGTTTAAGGTGTAGTCAAAGAATTAGCTGAAATATCTACTTCCTCATTACACCATGCAGCCCTTTCTAATGCTTCACCCGAAACATGCACATTGATGGGTTCAACATTCAACTATTCAAGTACATAACCGTATATTTATAGAAGAGGACGAGGATAGAAAGTGTACGACTCAGAAATCAGTATACGAGGTTGAAATTCTGAGCCCTATTGCAATGGATTCGATGAAACTCTGCAGCAGTTTTTGCCTAACCTTGTAATAAGTCCACTAACCCATGATTCTATCAGTACATTAACTGCTAACGAAATATCACAAGATATTTCGATACCAGTGTTAACATCCTGAAACGAAATACATAATTAGAGAAAAAGGAAAATCAACCAGAATCTGAGTCGGAAAAGCTATTTTATCCAGAAATAGGGTGTGCGAAGATCTTGATCATCTTCAAATTTTTGCCCCATATGACTAGCAATCATGTCATGCATCAGATATGATAACCAATAATTTAAACTCGTCAGGAACTGACTTAGAGAGTCAATAACGACATTGGCCTAATTAGGAGGCAGATAGGTTAGGAAATTCAACAGAACAACACATAATGTTACTGGTCGTTATCTACACATTGAATGAAAATATTCTTTTCCTGGAAAATAAAGCTAAATAGCACCCTTCTAATGTTCTGGCAAATTAGATAGGACCATTTATCTATAGTCACTAGCATAACATCCTTTAATACACACTAACAGAGTTATGACTGACTAAACACGAGTACTAACTAGAGTGTTGACATGAGCTAAGAATGGTATCCTTTCTTTACGGCTTCAATGAACGCAGGCCTATTTGGTGGTACAAGGATCACCAGAGAAATTAGCTGCTTGATCCGCCAGATTGATGATCACCAGAACTACCCATTTATTTTCAGGCCAAAGTGCAATGGAGAGTATCCACGAACCTGCTCGCTAAAACCGCTTAAGGACCATCCTCAAGAAACATTGACTCTTCAAATGGTACTAGTATTAAATACTGAATGTAATATTCTGTAGACTAATAATATAAAATTAAATTGTAAGCAAAACAACCTGGTCTAGAGGATGGATCAATACCTCGGCGGATATTCACAGTAAAGACAAGTTGATATTGACAACATGTGCAGCAACCGTTAGCTTGCCTTCCCATAAATTCTATCTAACAAATTCAATAAGCCGGCCTCCAAGAAGAAAGTGCATATAAGATACGCCCCTTCCACCCCTGCAACATCCAGAGGCCATCTTCATTGATCACAAAATCCTTGTGGTAGGATGATGTAACACGGTGCTTTGCCATCCTTGTTATCTCTTCATTCAGAGGAAGCTGTTCGAATCCAGCCCTGATATTTCGAACTTGCCACTGCTTGTATGTCTCTGGTCTCTCAATTCTTTCTGCGGCTTCACATGCAATGACATTCATTGCTTCCTGCCCAAATATTGTTTTCTCAAGCAGCATCCTCTCGTGAATTTCACGAGGAATATTAGCCTCGAGCATGTCAAAAAATGATGAATAATGAAACAGAGCCTCACGGAATCTTGTGATAAAGAAGGGAGCATTGTAAGCACCATTCACTATCCCCTGCACAAAAATATCTGGACTAATTTTCCTGATAAGGTTCAGAACAATATTTCTTGGACTGTTTAGTACAACAGTTTCATCAAGCAGATTCCTAAACCTGTAAAGGCAATTCACCACCACAACCTCATCTTTGCTAACCATAAGATCCTCAATCTTAATAGTTTCCCACTTCTGCGCTATAGCATTGAACTCGAATGGAACGTTAAAAGTCTCAGCATAACTAGCCAAGCGCCGTCCTGTCTCTTCAACCCTTTCCGATGGTCGAAACCCTGGACATGGAAAATCAATCCCAGTGATACGAAGCTTGGGGGGACCACCAGGCCTAGACGAGAGACGTTGTAGAAAGCAAGGCCATTGAAAACCATACAGAATACCAAAATCAATAATGTGAAGCCTTGTGGCATTTTCAGCTGCATTCATAATGGTCTTATTTGCAAAGAAGTTAGAGATCTTCCTAAATGGACAGGTAGCAAGATATATATGGTAGGCTTTCAAGATGTCAGCAGCCGATGTAGGCAAATTGATAAGGGCTTTGTAGATCTGAGTCCCAGATCCGGCCATACGTGCCTCAAGACCATCAGCAAACCAGTGGGCAAGCCTCTGCATCCCGTCTCCCGTGGGAGTTGAATGTTGTCGGATCTGCTTCAAAAACTCATTAGCAGACCTTCGGTCATCAGCTGCAACAGCTTGTGCACAAAGGGTCAAAAGGGCTCTCAAATCAACCACATTCCTTCTGCCTCCCGGTTTCTTGCCACGGCTTTTCCCACCATTAGACCCCTTAGTTTGATTATTTCGCGGAGCATTTTTAGTTACTTCATGCTGCAAAGCTTTCCGAAGTGCAGATTCATTTCTTCCTTCACTGCATAGAAGCACCATATCAAACATTTCTGGACTCGCAGTCGATTCATTATAAACAGCTGTCTGTTTGTTATTCCTCTCCACCTGCATACTCGAAGTGTCTGGATACGGATTCTTCTTACCCCTTGACAGATCAGCACAGTCCTCATTGTCAAATTTCTTTTCCACCTTAACTACCAAACCAGTTGTCCCTTCCTTCTGCTCTTTTCCCAATAATTCACCATACCTCAAATCAACTGCCAAACTATTGCCATTAGGAAGAAATTTAGCAGCTTCCTCAACCCCCTTCTTAAATTGCATAACCGATTGGCTATCCCTAAATATATTAGGAATTTTAATTGTACTTACGGGAGAATCTGCCGGACCATCAGTGAAGGTACTGGCACTACTTGATGGGCTAAAAGATGACTGAGAAGTCAATTGTGAAACAACACCAACAGAAGTATGTTGTTCGTCAAATACAGTGCAATTAGGATCAGAATTCCAGTCTGGGTATAAGTCAGCATTACCAGCAGCATAATAATTTATAAAATCTCCTGAAATGTTTTCATCGGAGTTTTCAAAATTCTGATCCCAATTTGGGACTCGCAGATAATCTGTGGAAGCAGGATACTGCCCCCCAAGAACTTCGTAGAATGATTTCTCTGCAGCTAGAAGAGCTGTAGACTCTTGAAACATGCAAGCTTTCTCTTCCACATCCTCTTCCATAAGGATATGGTTTATGTACTTAAGCACCACATCACTAAAATCATAATCCTCGAGGGTATCAGCATCAGATGATTGGACTAAAGTATTAGATTTCAAATGACTAGGAAATGGGGCAACATCAGCATAACTATCATTTGAGAAACTATTGCTGACTATCGAATTGTTTATCAGATTTGGATCTGGAAACAACGAAACGGGTTGGTTATCATATTTGATACCAGATGTTTTCCGATCCATGACCATCTAGTTTGCAGTATTCTATTCAATATAGAATATACCGAAAGCCCAAAATCTTATAATTTCAAATCAAGATTCTCTTTCAATCTCCCCTTCAACTTTACCGCCAGCAATACAGAGCTAGACCTTTTCCAAGATGAGAAATTTTGATACATCAAAATTCAAAACATAGAAACAGAAATCCTGAAACAACGACAGAGCAAAAAAATAAAACGAAAAATTGGATCAATTGAGGAAGCTTTAAGCCATCAAAAATAAATCTTAATCCAACAAACAAAGTCATCTTATGCATACTTTTCAGTACAAATTCGACAAAAACAAAAGATAGATTGATTCAAAACGACAACTTAGGAAAAAATCAATTTGACCAGAAAGTTAAAACCTTCAAATCTCAAGAATTCCACAAATAAAAAAAAAATAACCTCAGATTCCTGCATACTGGAAATCATTCATATCGTACTTGAAACAGTAACTGAGCATAAAAATTACCTGGAAAAGGGGAAAGGGGAGGAGAGAAAGTGATATTGAAGTACAGTTGAATATAGGTAGTTTTGAGGATGAAAAGGTGGATTTTTTTTTATCTCTTTGTCTTCGAACATTTTCTAGATATTCTAATGGGCGTGGCATAAATCATTAAATTTAACTGACTGATTGTCAATTATTATATGATTTGGTTTGCTTTCGATTAAATAATTACGACGAAAAGACAAGATTTTCTGGAATTAATACAACGATTCACTCCATTTAACATCTTGTCTTCACATTTTGTCCATTTCCTAAATTCTTGTTCCTAAATTCTTGTCACGCCAAGTTTGACGTAAATATAAATGGTCTAATGCCTTTGCGAGTTCTTACGAGTTACCTTAGATTTAAGAAGNTAATACAACGATTCACTCCATTTAACATCTTGTCTTCACATTTTGTCCATTTCCTAAATTCTTGTTCCTAAATTCTTGTCACGCCAAGTTTGACGTAAATATAAATGGTCTAATGCCTTTGCGAGTTCTTACGAGTTACCTTAGATTTAAGAAGTTAGGAAAGTATAATATTTTTTGGGGTCCGTTTGATTGCAAATGTGAAAAATTGGTGGAAACAAAATGTTTTATAGGGAATTGATTTGCCTAGAAATTATTTTACTGGGAATTGTAATTAACTGTATTTGATTGATATAATTTTTCATGAAAAATGTTGAAGTTTGGTGTCCGTTTGACTTCGTTTTTTTATGAAAATTGTCCATAAGTGATAATTTTTTCTACCATTGGGTTTAAAATTTGTTCAAATTGCCAAAAAAAATTAAGAAAAATGTTGTGTATCAAATGGAGCCTTATTGTTGAAATTTTAAACTTTACACAAACTAGAAAACCTAATTGCTTAATTGTCAAGATCCTCCTTGTTAAATCATAAAAAAAAACTAATAATGTGGAATATACTTTAATTATTTGGGAATAATTTCTTATTACTGCTTTTGATTCCAAATCTTGATGTGGATTATTGGATCTTTTGATTTTTAAATTCTTGATCTTGATTTTGCTTCTTGCTTCATAATCTTGATTGTCTTGTTTTTCGATTTAATTGCTTCAATCATTCTTTTTTGTTGTGGGTTTTTTATTTTCATTTTCAATATACTTTCTCTTATATCCTTGTATTGATGGGATGACACAAAAATGAGAAGTTGAATATGAATTGGGGACCATAATCCTATATATAGTTTCCATATGTATTTAGTTCATCGTTAAATACAACTCTAATGATTCGGTATTTACACATATAATCATGTCCACACTTTATTTAGATGTTATGAACTCAACAATTTTATTCTTTATTATATCATTTTAATTGGGCTCAACTTTAAGATAATTTTATACACGATTAATTACGTATGTAGGCCACAATGACATTAATAAACATGACAATCTTTCACTTGTGCCACATATGTTACCTTATAAATGTGTATAATATTATGATATCAAAACTTTTGTTATCATAATCAAAAGTATCTTTGAACAACCTCGTCCATCAATTATATCAATGTAGGATCAAAGTGGTCTTCCTTACAAATATCATAAATAAACTCTCAATCGTCACATATATCAACACAATCAAATGACACAAATCAAGTGTGTATGTGTAGCATAAAAATGACATGTAATGTGATCCAAGCATGTCTATTTCCAACTAGTTCTACCTTATTCATTAATGAGATTAACCATAAACTTTAATCAAAATGGAACTGAACTAAATACTTTATTTTTGAAATAAATCGAATATCCATTTATAAAAAATATGTATCTAAAATAGATAACATATGAATACAAACTCCCACTAAACTAGCATATCATCAAAAGATACAATACTCATGTGAATATTATGCTCATGAAAGACCTTAGGTGGTAGTCATTTAGTAAATGGATCCATGATTATAGAATTTATTCTAATATGCTTTGTAGAAACATAACCAGTCTAAATTCTTTCCTTGACAACGGGGACTTAATATCTATAAACTTTGACATCATCAAGCTCATGTTGGAATACAAGACTGCTATTGTCACAGAATAACTAAAATGGTTTTTCAAATCCATAAAAAATATGTAGCCTAATGACAATGTTTTGCAGTCATATTTCATGATCAAATCAGAATATCCAATGATCTCCAATTAGTCTGATTTTCTTGAATGTGGTCATGTAATCCTTAGTTTTCTATACCGAATAACATAATGGCTGCTTTCCAAATTTCCATCCTAGAGTTAATTAAATATCTACTTAGCATTCTAACAATGTATGTTATATCAGGATGTGTACAAATCTAAGCATACATTAAATTCTCAACTGCTAAAACACGAGAAATTTTCTGTATTTTTCTTTATTTAAATTTATCATTGGGATATTAATTGAGACTAAAATTGTCTCCCTTAGCAATATGGGTATTATTCGATTTACATATCTGCATCACAAATTTCTTAAAAACCTTTTCGATATAACTCTTTTGAGATAATCAAAAAAATATCGAGAATGATCCCTATGTATCTACATTCATAATAAAAAAGAGGCATCACCAAAATTTTTCATTTCAAAATTTCATAACAGAAATCTATTGATTTCATGTAATACGCATATATCATTACAGAAAAATAATATGTCATCGACATACAATACCAAAAATATGTTTACTCCCACTGGACTAGTAATATACACAATCATCAATTGAATTCGTCTCAAAACTAAATGATATAATTATTTGATGAAATTTGTGATACCATTACCGGAAACTGCCCATAGATGGATTTCTTTAATTTGTAAACCATTTGACATAGCTTAAGATAAAAATGTGTCACAAATGTCATGATTGTCTTAAAAGAGTTTTTCATAGAAATTGAAGAAAAATTATCTTTAATATCAAATTATCAATGTCTTCCTTTTATGTAAAAGTCATTTGCAATAAGACTAGCCTCATATCTTTCTGCATCATACTTCGAATCTCTTTTGGTTTTAAATATCCAATTACAACCAATGAGTTTCGCATCTTCGACAATAAGATGAGTTCACAAACGTCATTGTTACTTATAGACTTTATCTCTTTATGCATGACATCAATCAACTCTTTAGAATTACTCATTTGCATAGCTTGATAAAAGTTGATTGATCAGTTTTTCTTCTATCAATCTATATCATCGTTATTTTTTTTTTGGGATAAAGACTATAAAGTCATTTGAAATTGCCCTTCTCCTTTTTATAGTGGATTTTCTTAACGATATTTGTTCTTGGGGTTGTTGAGTTTGTTTTTCTGGAACAATCTCTCGATTGTGTATAGGGGATTTTGTAATATGGTTTTGATCCGAAATTGTTTCTTGAACAAAATCAATAGTAAGAATTTGTCTCTGGTTCTAATCATTGTCAATTGTAACAGAAGAAATATATACATATTCTTCCTCCTAGATAAAATTATTATCCTTATAATCTTATCTCTCCCGTAAACTCTACATCCTCAAGGAATTAGACATTTTTCGTTTCGAAAATTGACCTAATAGTGGGATCTAAAAAAATTGCAACCCCTTAACAATTGCTTTACTTGGAACTTCGATGAGAATTTAAGCTGCAGTCTTAGTGCTTCTACCTAGAGAGATTATGATGTACTGTAGGACGATTCCACGTTCTTCTACGAATTTAGCAAAAGACCATGTACATTGTTCTCCTGATCCATCACATCTGTCATAGTATTCACCAATATAGTAAGATCCGACTTGTTAAATTCTTTTACAGAGTTATTTTCAACATCAGTCTTGTATGCCTTGAACATATCCAATATTTGGGATTTCTCATATATGAGATATGGGTAGTCATAGTGAGAAAAATTCGTTTATGAACATAATAAATTATTGTTGACCATTCCAAGAAATAGGATTGAATGGCTCACAGATATCCGTATGAATTAGTTCAAAGACGTCTGAAGTCCTATTTGTACCTAATCTCCTTATGTTTGCTTGTTTTTCTTAATATAATTAATATAAATACGTAAGTATGAAAAATTAAGGAAATCAAGAATTCCTTCTGACATGATATTTATCATTTTCTTTTGAGAGATGTTGCTTAATTGCTTGTGTCATAGCAAAGCAAAATTCTCATTGGTTAATTTATATTTAATACCATGTGATCACATGCCAGGTTTCTTTATGAGAAGCAATCGTATTAAGCAAATGAAAATTATCGTAACATGATAAAGAACTGGTACATACAATATTTGAACTAAGAAAAAAATCAAAATGACTATTTTCAATTGAACAAAAGTAACTAAATTTATGCAATGTAGAAATAGAAACCAAATTGCGTCTAAAAGACAGTACCGCAAATATCTCTTTCATATTCAAATCATAACTAATCTTTAATAATAACCTAAAAGTCCATATAGCTCCAAGCTTAGCTGATTTGTCATTGCCCCACATAGATGAATCTTTCAGTATCAATTGACTTTTGGCTGTTCAAGCAACCTCGCATGGACACATTTATGTGAAGGTGGCACCAGAAATTTATCCACTAAGTGTGTTTAGGTATTGAAACTAAATTAACTTTAAAACAAATCAAAGTGAGAAGTGTGTTTTTCTTTGCATGTCAAGCGTGGTATATAGTACTGTCTCTATTTATGTATCCCAAATTTTCACAAAACTATTTTGAATCGAACCGAATGCAACTTTCTAATTCTTTATAACTTGTCCTTAGAGGTACTGCCAATTGAGTAATATCAGTTTTATCTTATTTTAGCCTTTTCTTTTTCTTACACACACTATGAAATGAGATCATTAAGAGTCCACTTTCTCTTTTAACAGTTGTAACTAACCTCAAATTAACCGAATTGTGCAAGATAGAAATCAAAACTAAATGTACGAGCAAGTCATTTGACAACTCAACCTTTAATGCTTTTAGTTTTGAAGAAAGATGAGACGTCTCCAAGATGTACTCCCTTATGCTTTCTTTGCCCTTATACTTTAGTGAAACTAAGTTCGCTAAAAGTGTGCTAGTTCCGACTTTATTGCCTTTTGCAAAGCGTTTTTTCAATTTTATTACGAAACTTCTTGGCAATAGTTACATTATTGGACACAACGTCCCTCAATGCTGTTGGAATTTCACGTTTCATGATCATAAGACTTATGTGGTTTGAATGATCCCACTAATCTGTGTCTCATTTTTATTAGTGGAACTTTTATTCGCAAGAGTAGTGGGTTGTTCACTCTTAAATGCAAGGTCCAGATTCATGCCGCCAAGAATGATATAATCGATCTCTTTCCAGCTATTAAACTTTGGTTCTAACGCAAGAATTAAATTGATGTAGGAAAATATTACAGAAGTTGATGGATTAACTGAATAGAAAACTTAAGACCTAATTAACATGTTTACATAGTAATCATATTAGAAAATCAATAATTTCAAATAATGGTAAACTCCATCACAAGAGACCGATCACAACATTGATATTTAGTCTTTGGACAAAATACCAACTTGTAAATGGTACTCTTGGTATAGTAATCAAATATTGACAATAAATCTGGTCAAACATCAAATCTATCTTTAGATCGACTCAATATTCACATAATGAAAAACTTTATAATTGTCACATATTTATCACCACAGATGTGTAAATAATTCGACAAAATATTAACCTGCCTTTAGGCTAGTTAATATTCGCATGAATTACGTACAAACAACCTTCCTAACATTCCAAATAAATTAATTTAGGCAAAAAATGTTACTTTGGTAACATGTTGCTTTAACTAATTTATTTTATAAAATGAATAATCCAAAAGAAACTTTAAATATCAAGATTTAAAATTGATTGTTCCTTAACTCTTATTTTTTATTTTTATTTATTTACTTATTGCTTTGAAAAAAAAAAATTTAAAAAACAAGTCAGCGCCACAACGCTACCTTTACTGGCCAATGAAATAGCATGACATTACTGCCCATGGAGTCAAGCAGCTGGAATTATTAGTTTTTTTTCATAAATTGCTTCAACCAGCACAATTTCCACTAATGGTCACCTAATTTGACTTTCAAGATAAATAAAATGATTATTTATTTTGAAATCCCCACTAATTAGTTACTTAGGTTTTAATCCTTGATACAAAATTAGCAAAACTTTTCTTAATGTTGAATCTAGAAAACAACATAAAGTCATCAATTATAATCGTACTCAAATTCAACAAATAATTTCTAAGATTGTCAAATTTGGAAACAAAAAAAATCCAAAATTTTGAAATTTAGGGCTGAAATTTACCTCCCAAAATTAAGAAATCCAAAATATGAATTTAAACCCTAAAATTCTTTCTTGAATCTCAATGATTTACCATAAAGGGGGCTCTAATATCACTTGTTGAAATTTTATGAAACTTTAAATTTTAAAAAATTAGAAAATCTAATTGCTTAATTGTCAAGATCATCTATATCAAATTATCAAGAAAATTAATAATTTGAAACATACTTTAATTATTTGTGAATAATTTCTTATTATTAAATCTTGATTCCAAAACTTGATTTAGGATAACTGGATTTTATTTTTTTCGAGTTCTTGATCTTGATTTTGCTTCTTACTTCATAATCTTGATTGTCTTGTTTTTTTCGATTTAATTGCTCTAATCCTTCTTGTTGATTATGTGTTTTGGACCTTCCTTTTCAATATATTTTCTCTTATATTCTTGTGTTAATAGATGACACAAAGAATGAGAAGTTGCATATAAATTGGGGACCATAACCCTATATATAGTTTCTATATGTATTTAGCATATCGTCAAATACAATCCTAATGATCCGGTCTCTACACATATAATCCGACACACACTTTATTTAGATGCCTTAAGCCCAACAATTTTATTCTTTATTAGATCACTAATTAAACTCAACTTTAAGATAACTTTATACATAATTAATTACATATGTAGGCCCACAATGACAAATTAATAAACATAACATTTATCTCTATTAGATTTTACATAACATGATAGGACATTAAATGATAAAATCAATAAAATGATTATCATATCTAGTGGTAGCAATCGAGCTGAGCGGTTCATCGGCTCGGCTCGTACTGTAACGACCCATGAGCTGATAAGGCCGGCTCGGTAGGCGAGCCGAGCTTGCTCGGCTCGTTTTTGATGAGCGGCACATCTATTTTTTTTATAGTTAAAAAAAATAAAAAATTCAAAAAAGGCGAGCCACGAGCCGAGCAGCTTGGCTCGGCTTGCAAGAGACGAGCTCGCCCACAAGCAACGAGCCAAGAGAAGCTCAACTCATTTTATAACGAGCCACGGGCTCGAGGTCGTGGGCAACCTCGGCTCGGCTCGGCTCGGCTCTGCTCGGTTCGGCTCGTTTGCCACCCCTACTCATATCCATACATTTAACTCGTTTTTACCATTTCATAATAGGGTTGACAACAAGCCAAGTCGGCTATACATTTAGGGCGTGTTCAGAAGAGATTAAAATTGAAAAATTAGCCGTTATTGTTGACTTTTATTAGATGAGTGGGACCCAATAACAGCTATATTTTCAATTTTAATTGGATTTTGAGGTATACCGAACACGCTCTATGTTGACGCGCTACTTCCTGCAAGATTGATTTTTGGCAACAACCAAGTATGTCCCTTCTTTGTTCCTTTAATGTAAAAACAGAGGCCATATGGGGATGGGCATTTTTATCAAAATCGGATAGAAGCGGCATGTTCGGCTCCGGTTCCTTTAGTAAATTGATTGATTTTGGGACCATGCACTGAGAATCGATCGGTTCTCATCCGGTTCTTGGTACTGCCTTCAATCGATGGTGAATTCAATTTTTCCTAATTTCTCTTTTTGTTGGTGTATTGCATAAACATGCATTAAATATTTGAACACCGATCTCACGCCAAAATTTCACTTTCCATACACTTTTTCTTTTACAGCAAAATATAATTGATAATCAACATTTAAATCTAAATAATTTTATAAATACTTTAGAAATGTTCATAGTTTTAATACAATCCTAGTAGGGAAAGTGTATTTTTAGTTCAATCTCTCGTAAGAACTCAGATTTCTCGTTATTTTCAAAGTGGTCGATCTTCAAAATCAAGATCTTCTCCTCAAAGATTATTGAAGATAACCAGGTTTTAAATAGTACATGTATTTTCCAATATATAGTTATTAATTGACATTGAACATTGGAGTGTATTTTTGTGTATTGCCTTAAATAATTCATCATTACCTTACAAGAACGACAAGTGATTTCAATTCTATTTTTATCTATTTTTAATCTGACAAGTAGTTTCATGCTTTGTTTTATAAATTTTCAATATAAAGAATCGGACCGTACCAAACCGAACTAGATCCAATTGGTTCGATTTTGATTAGATTCTATATTTAGATGTGAAATTAATTGTTCTATTTTTAGGATTCCCATTGATTCTCGAATCGAATCAGACTACACCCACTCCTACCATATGTAACAATTCACAGACAACATTTTGTAGTCAACTTTGTAGCTTTTAGTGAAAATGCCCATTTCGCCCTTTCATTTTTGGTGTGAAAGGTGAAGCATGAAATTGAGAGGGGCAATCCGATCATCTTCCAACTCACGTAGAGGGAAAAATTGATAATTTCGACGAAATAAACATTCAGCCTGCTTTCCCTACCGAAACGATCAAATTGTACGTAAGGACAATATATTGATGGAATTACCCGCAAATCTATCAAAATCGGGTAAATTTGTCCAAACGAGCCCCTCAAAATAGGGGCTTAATTGACTTTATCATTTCATAGAAGAAATGACAATGGGCCGAGTCCATGAGCGTTCTGCTCGTTTGTCACCCCTATTTCATATTACATCATATATAATATAATACTAATGATCATTTTCAATAGAGATAAATATCATTATACATTAGAAAAATAAGAAATGGAATCCGTCTTGAAATTGACACAAGGAAGGAAACGCGTTAAGAAACGTCATGGGTAGGGTTCTAGATTTATTTAATTCAGCATTTTTTTTTCTTAATGATGGGGTTAACTTATTATTAACTAATAATTTAATATTGCAAATTCTATATATGATTTAATATTTTAATGTCACTTTAGAATAGCTGATGAATAAAATCTCACGTCGAATAAAGATAAAAATATAGATCAATTTATAAGAAATTGAATTACCCCTCTTAACAATATTGACCTTTTAAAATAAAATCTCAAAATTTAATATGGTATTAGAGCTTATTAAATTTCAACAAGTAATTCGATCAGACTAAAACTCAAAAAGTAAGTATGCGAATTTTAAGATTAGTCTGCTCAAACGACCTACTATCTTGTGGAGCATGTTAAGTGATAAGATTCCACATCGAATAAAAATGAAAATACAGACCAATTTATATGATTAACCTTTTAAGATGGAATTCAAAATCTTAGCAAGAACATCACACACATTAATGTGCCATTCGTATAGATCACAACTTGCTCGAAAAAATTAGATCCACAATCTCAACTTCTCATAAAGTTACGAACTTGAGTAGACAAGTCACAAAGTGGCTTGGGATAAGAGTGGTGAGGGCCTCTTTTCTGTGATAATGTCAACTTTTAAAACTTTTGATACAATTTCTTACAAGGATAGACTATTGAGGATAAACTTACTAATATATTCATTATTTATCAACTTAAGACTTCAATGATAGCTTTACACTCATTCAATAATAACCAATAATCTTTATTATAAATTTTAGCCCCTGTTTGATGCACATTAAAATGTAAAGAATGCATTTTTTTGGTGATGTGTGGTTGAAAAAAATTAATGACATGATGAAAAATATTATTTTATTAAAAAATGTGTGAAAAATTACAATGTGGCTCAAAGTGGCTTAATCTCAAATATTAGTCAATATTCACCATCCAACACGTCTTTGAAAATAATGTAACTATAAAAAATGAAATATAATTGTAGAGACTTTCAGTTGATGACATGAACCATCTTGGTTTCTCAACCACCTTATAATGTCATTCTAATTTGGAAATCAAAACAATCACGATACAGCTAGCCTATCAAATTTTTCTGTATAAAAGTTTATTGAAATCTAGATAAAAAGATATGAAAGCAATCAAAATTCCTTAAAGATAGAATAAATGATAGAAATATCGAATTTCGAACCGCTCTACATAGTACTGATAGGCAATGTTGGACGAAATACCCCCTAGACCAATTCAAATAATGCAAAATATAAGCTCCCGTTTGATAATCATTCTTTTAAAATTCTTTTTTTCTCGCTTATTTTTAATTACACGTTCTCACAATAAAATATTTTTCACGTAAATTTTAAAAAAATTCTTACTCTTTAACAATACATTTTTCAAAATATTATTATTCAAAAATTCATTCTTCTCCAGAATTGACCGTCAAACAGGGCCTAAATAATAATAAAAAAAAATCATGTATAAATAATATTCAATTTTGGACTAGTCGATACATTAAATCACTTTGTATTGATACAGTTTCGTTTGGCCCCATTATTTCAAATTATAATTTTTGAAATATTATTTTTTAAGAGAATGTGTGGTTGAAAAAGAAAGAATTTTTTTTAATTTACGTGTAATTATGTAATTGAAAATAAGAGGGAGAAATAAATTTTTGAGATAGTGGCGGCCAAACGGGGTCAAACGTAATTTTAACTTCACCATGTGAAGATTGACTTTGACTGTAGAAGTACCTAATAATTATTAAAAGAAATAGACTCGTGAACACGTGTACTTGGGGGCCCATATATTCTGACTTTGAAAATGATTGCATTGGACCTAGTGTCCTAGTCTAGTTAGCCACCATCAAGCGCCACTATCACTACAATGGATAAGCACCATCTCGAGTCACAAAATCGTATGGAACTTACACGTTATAAGAAGGGAAAAATTTATAAATCTTACTTTAAGTTTATCCTATTTCAAAAATAACAAATATATTTCACTAACTTTCAAAATCACTCAAATGATCACTGAACTTTGCAAAATATTTCTATGAAATCGCTGAACTTTAAAAATCACCACATTCATCATTGAATTTCTCAAAAGGTTTCTCAATGGTTACTAATTCAGTGATCTCCTAGGAAATCTTTTGAAAAATTTAATGATGTCGTAGAAGCATTTTGCAAAGTTTAGTAATGAATATGGTGATTTTAAAGTTCAGTGACCTCGTGAAAATCTTTTGCAAAGTTGAATGATCACTTGGGTGATTTTTAAAGTTTAGTGACCATTTCGAAGCATGACTTAACGTTTAGTGCCTATTTAGACAATTCACTCAATTAACCCACCCACCTCCACCACCCCCGCCGTTCCTACCGTCCGACGCTCCGATTCTAGCGACCATTCGGTCGACTACTCCGATTCCGGCCACAGTTTCCGACGACTGCTCCGATTCTAGTGAATATTTCGATGACCGTTCCGCCGTAAATTTATTCCAGCGACTGCTCCGATTCCGGCAATTGTTCCAACTCCGGCGAATATTCCGACAACAACTCAGGTCACAGCCCAAGTCATAAGTCACAAGTCACAGCCCATGTCACAAGTCACAACGCATGCTTTTTTTTATTTATAATGATTGATAACATGATAATGCTCATGTCTCACATTTTTGTTAATAGTCACGGGTTATTTTCAAATGCTCACAACACAGATCACGGAATATATTGCACATGACTCACGATTTTGTTCATAGTCTCATGTTATTTTCAAATGACCACAGCACAGGTCACAATACATGATTCAGGTCACAGCACATGATTCAGGTCACAGCATATGTCACAACACATGGCTCTGGTCACAGTTACCTATTAGTCATATATTTTCAAATTTATTGGTCACAGATTAATTTTTGTCACAATTTTAAGGTCACAGTTAGATTTTTTTGGTGACCACCACCGACTTCAGTGACCATCCACGCCGTTGTCGCCAGAACCAACAACACTACCCCCGTGACCACCACCGACTTCTGTGACCACCACATCACCATGCGACCAGCCGCATCACCGCCGCTGCCAACACCACCATCGCTAACAACCACACAAATCATCCACCGCAAAACCACCTCATCACCGCCAATATCCACCACCAACAT